>PVHP010015226.1:15997-37885 GCA_004024765.1 Zapus hudsonius
CACACATATACATACATGCACAGAATATCAGAAAAAATTGAATTCCATTCTATAATTGGAATTTTTTTGTTGGGCATGAGGTACTAGAGAAGTTGAGGTGAAAGGATGACAAGTTTGAGGCATGGTCTGCATAGCAGCAAGGACACACAGCCAAACATGATCTGAAAAATAATAGAAGGAAAACAAAGTTGGGTTTTTAAAATGTTTAATGTTTGTTTATTATCAAGGAGAAAGAGAGATTGAGAAAGTATGGGCATGACAGGGCCTCCCACCACTTCAAACAAACTTCAGATGCATGCTCTACTTTGTGCTTCTCGCTTTATGTAGGTACTGGGGAATCAAACCAGGCTTGTTAGGGTTTGCCGGAAGTACCTTACTGCTGAGCCATCTCTCCAGCCTCAAAAGTTTTGGTTTTTATATATTTATTACTTACTTGTTTATTGTCAGAACAGGTCTTGCTCTGTAGCCCAGGCTAGCCTTGAACTCACCATCCTCCTGTCTTTACTTAGTGAGTGTTGGGATCACAGGGATGTCCTAGCTCAAGTCTTTATTCTATTAGTTGTCATATTTCAAATGTTGTTATCTTAAGACATTAAAAATAGTTGATCCAAGGCTGAAACTTGACTTGATGACTCTCTGCCTTTTGAAATATGTAGACCTACACAAGATTAGAAGAAAAGGACGATTTAAAGTGGGGATATGAAAGGGGAGTTTAGGGCTGGAGAGATGGCTCAGCGGTTAAGGCACTTGCCTCCAGTGCCTAAGGCCCCAGGTTCAATTCCCCAGGACCCACATAAGCCAGACCCACAAGGTGGTGGCTGGCCCTGGTGCACTCTCTCTCTCTCTCTGTCTCTCTGCTTGAAAATGAATAAATAAAAAATTTTTAAAAAAGGGGAGTTTACTTAGAAGTTGGAATAGTTACATCATTGAATGTTAACTTTAAACACGTTTTTAAGTGATTTATATGCTAGTCTGAAAACTATAGAAATGTAAATAAAACTACTTGGTGTCAGGAAACATACTGTAAGTAGGTGCTTAAGGCAGAATCAGCCATATTTCTTTTTCCTCTAATCATGTACCCCTTGGTGTCTGCATTTTAAGAATTATATGCTCTATATTCCAGAACATTCTATGCTGCCTCCTTGGTTTTAAAAAAGGTTAGTTCCTTCAGGGCTTTATGAATACAGTTATAGCAGTCTGGCATGGTGCTGCATACCTGTAATGCCAGCTATTTAAGAGGCAGAGGCAGCAGAATCATAAGTTCATAACTAACCTAGGCAACATAGTAAGATCCTGTCTCATAGAATAAAATAATAAAATGAAACAAAAAGATCAAAAGCAAACAAAAACACAAAAAGCTCAGTTGTCAGCATAATCATTGCTTCATTTTTGGGACAAAAGATATATAAAATGGCTAAACAGAAAAGAGCTATTTTAAATTCTTTTATTTTAATTTTATTTGCAAGCAGAGAGAAACAGAAGATAGAGAAAGAGCAAGGGAACGAGCACTCCAGGGACTAGCCACTGCAAATGAATTCCAGACACATGCATCACTTTGAGCCTCTGGTTTTATGTGGGTACTGGGGAATTGAACCCAGGTCATTTTGCAGGCAAGCACCTTAACTGCTGAGCCATCTATCTCTCCAGCCCTATTTTAAATTCTTAATATAAGAAGTCATATATCTCTGTATGTTGGCTATATGTTTTAGTCAGTACTTTGAATATGCATGTTTATTATAATTTTTTTCTATGTATAATTGCATAAACTATAAAATATGCCAAAAATAAAATAATTTGGATAAATTTAACTCAAGGGTCTTTCATATATATATATATATATATATATTTGTTTGTATGTTTTTTTAAAAGATAGATTCTTGCTATCCTGTCCTGACTGGTCTGGGATTGCTTCAGCCTCCTGATTGCTGGGATAGGGGTGTGCTATTGTCTATGCTCAGCTCTTCCCATGGTTTAAATATACTAAAAATATTAAATGTGTGGAATGCTGGGATTAAGCTCAAGACTTAAACATGCCAAGTCTGTGCTCAACTGTTCATCTAAAGCTTCTGTTAATTTTTATTTTGAAAGAATATTGATAACTTGATGACTGCAGAAGGAGTTGGCCTTACTACTGCCTTACGTGTTCTCTGTAATGTGGCGTGCCCACCACCTCCTGTTGAAGGTAGTAATATACTTTGAAAACTACTATACTTATAAGCCTAGCATAAATATCATTTATTCAATATTCAAACATCCTGAATGATTATTAACATATCAGTAATTGTTTTTTTTTGTACCCCTTCTTATCCTCTATAAAGGTCAACAGAAAGACCTGAAATGGAATCTTGCTGTTATTCAGCTTTTTTCTGCTGAAGGAATGGACACCTTTATTCGGGTTCTGCAAAAATTGAACACTATTTTGACTCAGCCTTGGAGGCTCCATGTCAACATGGGGACTACCCTTCACAGAGTTACTACTATTTCAATGGCTCGCTGCACACTCACTCTTCTTAAAACTATGTTAACGGAACTTCTGAGAGGTGGATCCTTTGAGTTTAAGGACATGCGTGTTCCGTCAGCACTTGTTACTTTACACATGCTCCTGTGCTCTATCCCTCTCTCAGGTCGTTTGGATAGTGATGAACAGAAAATTCAGAATGATATCATTGATATCTTACTGACTTTTACACAAGGAGTTAATGAAAAGCTCACCATCTCTGAAGAGACCCTGGCCAATAATACTTGGTCATTAATGCTAAAAGAAGTTCTTTCTTCGATTTTGAAGGTTCCTGAAGGATTTTTTTCTGGACTCATACTCCTTTCAGAGCTGCTGCCTCTTCCTTTGCCCATGCAAACAACTCAGGTATCACTTCAATATAACGTGCATCTTATAAATGACTGCAGTAACACTTTAAATAAAGCCAGTGGTTTTGTTAAGAACAGAAACAACCTTCATCCTTCTCCCCCACAAAGACATAAAATAACTGAATGAGGGTGAGATAAAACTGAAGCAAATGGTCATTCAGGAAATATGGGGGTAACATTTTAATAAAATTTTGTTAAAGTAAGCTTTATAATGCTGTGATGTATATTTGTGGCTATTTTTTTCTGTTATTTCAAATCTTTTTTCTCTATCATGTTTAAGAATTTGCCAATAACTAGATTGCTTCACCAGTGGACTCTGCTCAACTGACTGCTAACTTGAAAACAATAAGAATTTTAGACTGTGAATTCACACAAATGTTTAATTGTATAATAGAAAATTATATGTTTTAAGCTTGCAGTAAAGATGTTTTTATAACAGTTCTTCCTGAACAGTTTTGTGACTATAAATAAATATTAAAATTCTATGTATACACACATTATACTTTTTTAACAGGTTATTGAGCCACATGATATATCAGTGGCACTCAACACCCGAAAATTGTGGAGCATGCACCTTCATGTTCAAGCAAAGTTGCTCCAAGAAATAGTTCGATCTTTCTCTGGCACAACCTGCCAGCCCATTCAACACATGTTACGGCGTATTTGTGTTCAATTGTGTGACCTTGCCTCACCAACTGCACTTCTGATTATGAGAACTGTGTTGGATTTGATTGTAGAAGACTTGCAAAGGTATTTTTATTTTGCCTTAAGAATTTTTCTCCAACTTATTCCTGACACAGATACACAATTTTTGCTTAGAATTTGGAGACCAGGGTTTAGCATGTCCAGATAACATATATGTGTGTAAATGTACAAATGCACATGTATGTATAGGTGAATATATGTCAGTTATTTTTTACTAGAAAGCTTTATCTCATCATTTTATGGACAAGATACCTTAAAGGTCTTGATTTGAGGCTTTTTAAAGGTATTACTTAAACCTTAGAAAATATTTTATTGCCAACCTAAATTTACAGCATTTTATAGTAACTGTAAAATTACAGGAAAATTATATGCAAAGGATGAAATGTTTGATACAAAATTTGTGTATGTTGACATGGATAGAGAAATATTGAATGATTCCTTTCAAATGCAGAACCTGTTTACTGAATCCACTGGTCTCATTGCAGCACTTCAGAAGATAAAGAGAAGCAGTACACTGGCCAAGCCACCAGGCTGCTTGCACTTCTTGATGCTCTGGCTTCACACAAAGCTTGCAAATTAGCTATTTTGCATCTCATTAATGGAACTATTAAAGGTGATGAAAGATATGCAGAGATATTCCAGGATCTTTTAGCTTTGCTGAGATCTCCGGGAGACAATGTTATTCGTCAACAATGTGTTGAATATATCACATCCATTTTGCAGTCTCTCTGTGACCAGGTATTTATGGTTATTTTAAATGTCTGTTTTCTCTGTGCTTTAATGCCTCTTTCTTACTCTAAATCTTGACTGGAAACAAAGAACTCTCACCTATGTTTATCATTCCTGTGGTGATTTTGGAAGATAAATTTGACAAGTAAAGGAAAATTAGTATGTGGTGCTTCATAGCTTTCTTTGTGTTCTGCATGGGTTTCTCTGAAGACCTTTATTCCTTTCCTTTAGTAATTGCTATTGTGCTGCTGTTTCAAGATTCTTTTTTTTTTTCCCAAAATTTATTAAGTAGACACTTTATATGAACATGTCATGTGTTGGTACCATCATTTCCTTCCTCTCTGCCCCCCATTCAACTGAGGGCCCTCCTCAGTGGGAGTTTTGGAATGTACTCTGGGGTTGAGGGCTATGAGTTTTGTATGCAGCAGTCATTGGATAGGGGCAATGCCTCTAGCTATTCCTCCCCCACCACCATGGCTTTTACAGTCTTTCTTCCCTCTCTTCTGCAAAATTCCCTGAGCCATGGTGGGAGAGTTTAAGTCTACTGTAGTGTTGCACTCTTAGCAGCTTCTAGAATTCTGTTTTGGAACATTCTGAGTATCCTCAGTGTCTGTCTCCATTGTTCTGGCACAGGTCTCACTGTAGGGGCAGCACTTTTGCTCATATCACCACTTATTTCCGCCATAGCTGATGTGCTATGGGTGGTTCATTTCTGTTCTTGTTGGTAGAATTGGGTTGTCCTTGGTTCTCGCTGCCTTCTGAAAATCAAAACAGATTCTCACACATCACCCACCTGGAATGCACTGGCTCCAAATGTGCTGGTGCCCAAAGCACACGGTTTGCAAACACACCAGTCTGGGGTACACAGCTGTTTTAATTTTTTTTTTTAAATATAAATTTATTGTCCATAATGAGTTACATTATTTAGTGGGCAAACCATGAGTTGTTATTCCAAATTCTCCAATTCCCCCCCTCCCCCTCCCTGATCAGTTGGGTATCCTCCTCCGTGGGCTGTCTGTATTAGTCCTTGTGGCAAGGGATCCTGGATATCCTAGTACTCAGCCTGGTCTTCCTGGCCCAAGTGTGTTGTTACTGATGGGTGCCATGCCTCTGGACCATCTCTCCCACCACGGCTCTCACAATCTTTCCGCCCCCTCTTCTGCTCAGTTCCCTGAGTCGTGGTGGGTATTAAGGCTCTCTTAATGTTTAGGGGTCCTTGTGTTGCAAATCCTTGGTTTCTGTCTCATTGGCCTATCCTGTGTTGATTGAATGGCTGTGGTTATAGGTCCCTTGTTCATCTGTCATTGTCTGCTGGGTTCCCTATGGATCCTCCACGATATGTAATTTTTTAAAAAATATTTTATTTATTTGAGAGAGAAAGAGGGAGAGAGAGAGAGAGAGAGAGAGAGAGAGAGAGAGAGAGAGAGAGAGAGAGAGAGAGAGAATGGGCGCGTTAGGCCTCCAGCCACTACAAATGAACTCCAGACACATGCGCCCTCTTGTGCATCTGGCTTTATATGGGCACTGGGGAATCGAACTCTGGTCCTTCTGCATTTCAGGCAAATGTCTTAACCACTAAGCCATCTCTTCAGCCCTGTTTTAATATTTTTTAAACATTTAAAAATTTATTTGCACATGTTTTTGTGTTGAGGAGGTGGCATGCCAAGGTCTCTTGCCACTGCAAAGAAATACCAGATGCATGGGCCACTTTTTGCATCTGGCCTTATGTAGGTGTTGGGGAATTCAACCTGGGATAGCAGACTTTGCAAGCAAACATCTTCAACCACCAAATGATGTCCCCAGCCCTATTTTAGTATTTTTTAGGGTTGGTTAATATCTACAATGTTGTATACTAGGGCATTCTTGGATTTTATAGCTTTGTTAATGGATATTATCATGTTGCTTTGGTAGATCTTTTTGGGGGGGAGGGGCAGAGGATCTCATGTAGCCTACAGTGACCTCAAAATCCTAATTCTCCTTCCTCTAGCTCTCAAGTGCTGGGATTACAGGCATATGCTACCATGTGTAGTTTGTATGGACAACTTTCAAATGCCTCCGGAGTTACTACAGTATTTGAGATGTGCAGCTGACTAGCAGTAGTGGGTTTTTTTTTTGTGTGTGTGTGTGTGTTTTTTCTGTTGTCTATATCTATTGACTTGTAGTTACAGTTTCATGGAACAATGATGTTTTAGTTTTTAAGTCAATCGTGATTGGGATCTTTAGAGATTTCATGCATAATGACATTTTAGCTAGTCAGATTACTTTATGCTAACTGACCATCATATGTGATTTTGTTTTCAGGAGAAGGCTACCTGGTAGAAAATAATTTTGGATCTGGTTAAATGATATTTTAAATTATGCCTCAAAGTATGAACTTGACTGGTATTTGTTATTTTGTTCATTTGTTCTTTGAGGCAGTCTTACTCTTGCCTATGCTGTCCTTGAAGTCATGTTAACTGCCTGAGTGCTGGAATTAAAGATGTGAGCCACTGTTGCCCGACTTTGATTGGTATTTGTTAAGTAATCCACATTGGGTTACAGGGTAGAGTTGTGTAGCACTGATACATCCTTGCTGCCCTCATACTCATCCCTCATCATAACTTCACTTTGTTATGCTGCCTTTCTGATTCAGACTTGTGTTTTATACCTTTAAACTATGTTGAGTACTGGTGTCACACTGTTTAAGTAATTAATAAAATATACCCAAATGCCCCTGTAAAATCTAACTTCCAGGGCTGGAAAGATGGCTCAGCGGTTAAGGCACTTGCCTCCAGTGCCTGAGGTCCCTGGTTCAATTCCCCAGGACCCACATAAGCCAGACCAACAAGGTGGTGGCCCTGGTGTTCTCTCTCTCTCTCTCTATCTCTCTCTCATCTCTGCTTGAAAATGAATAAATAAAAATATTTAAAAAAAGAAAAAAAAGAAAAAAGTAGTAGAAATTTTTATAGCTATTATTAGTTAAATTTGCTCAGTATTGAAAGCTTGAGTTTTAAAAGTATAAAAAGTACAGGGGAATATTATATTTATATTATAATTATATTTAAATTTATATTTAAATGTTTATTTGCTCTGTCCGTGCCCTTTTATGAAAATTTAAATTCCACTACATTTATTTACTAAAATTTATTTCTCTGAACTTTCCTTATTGACTAAAAAAAAAGATACAAATGAGGGCTGGAGAGATGACTCAGAAAATAAAGGTGCTTTCTTGCAAAGCCTGATGGCCTAGGTTCAAGTCCCCATTACCCACATAAGCCAGATGCACAAAACAGCGCATGCGTCTGGAGTTTGTTTACAGAGGCAGGAGGCCCTGCTACGCCCATTCTTTCTCTCATAAAAAATTTAAATAAAAAGATACAAATGCATGAATAATAGAGTGATTTAAAATATACTTTATCCAAATGTGTGTGTGTGTGTGTGTGTGTGTGTGTGTGCGCACACACACACACACACACACACACACACACACTTTATCCAGACATGGTGGCACATTTTAATCCCAGCACTTGAGAGGCAGAGGTAGAAGGATTGCTGTGAGTTCAAGGCCAGCCTGAGACTACAGAGTGCCAGGTCAGCCTGGGCTAGAGTGAGACCTTTAAAAACAACAACAACAGAAAAAAAGTTTTTGTTTGTTTTGAGACAGGGCTGAAATTTATACTATAGCTCAGGCTGACCCCAACCTCATAGTAATCCTCCTGCCTTAGCCATCTGAATGTTGGGATTATAGGTGTGAGATACCATATTTGACTCCATTTGAAAATTTAAACTATACTAAATACAATACAGAAGAAAAATTTTCTTTTTTTTTTTAGTTATTTGCAATCAGAGAGATACAGAGAGAGAGAGAGAGAGAGAGAGAGAGAGAGAGAGAGAGAGAGAGAGAGAGATAATGAATGAATGAGAACGGGCTCACCAGGGCATCTAGCCATTACAAGCTAACTCCAGGTGCATGTGCCACTTTGTGCATCTGCCTTTATGTGGGTACTGGGGAATTGAACTCGGGTCATTAGTTTTTGCAGGCAAGTGCCTTAACTGCTGAACCATCTCTCCAGCCCAGAAGGAAAATATTTTTAAAGGTTAAAAATAGTAAAGTCAAATACTGTATTTTTAAAAGATGTGCCATCTTTTATTAACTTTTACCAAAAGGGCACTTGTTCTTCATACATTTGAATTTATATTTGGTATGAAACCATAACAATGTTTTAATGATATAATTACTCAGGGTTCATTTCTGTGTCCTTCTAAAATAAATGTTAATTGATGGAGATAATCACTTAGAAAATCCTTTTTTTCTCATGTTCTCTTTCTCTCCATAGGACATTGCACTTATTTTGCCAACCTCTTCTGAAGGTTCTATTTCTGAGCTAGAGCAGCTCTCCAATTCTCTTCCAAATAAAGAACTGATGGCCTCAATCTGTGATTGCCTATTGGCCACTTTAGCCAACTCTGAAAGCAGTTACAGCTGTTTGCTGACTTGTGTTAGAACAATGATGTTTCTTGCAGAGCATGATTATGGATTGTTTCATTTGAAAAGGTAAGGCTTTGTCTAATTCATATACTATGTTTAGTTAATTCATTCCTATTGTGGAAGGTTGAAGGCATGATTGTGTGTATGTGGAAAAGTTTTATTTAGCAATATTTATAATGAAATTATTTATTTATTTAGTTTGTTTTTCGAGGTAGGGTCTCACTCTAGCTCAGGCTGACCTTTTAGTCTCAGGGTGGCCTTGAACTCAGTGATCTTCCTACCTCTGCCTCCCGAGTGCTGGGATTAAAGGTGTGCGCCACCACGCCTGGCTCGCAATCTGAACTATTTCTTATTTTTGGTAGTTATGAATAAGAAGTCTTTACATACAAGTTTTTGTGTGTCTGAATTTTTATTTCTCTTGGATCAGTATATCAGAGTAAAATTATGGGTCATATGGTAGATGTGTGTTTAACCTGCTAAGAAGCTGTCAACTACTTCCTCAGTACATATATTATTTTCATCCCATCAGTAGTACATTAGATTCCAGCTGCTTTTCATTCTTATAGAACTTGGTGTTGTCAAGTTACTTAGTTTTTGAGGTAGAACCCTTCTGTATTGCTCAGGTTGACTGAAAACTCCTGGTCTTAAGCATTCTCCTGCCACAGCCTCCAGATGTCTCAGCTTTGCTAGGTGGTTTTTTTTTTTTTTTAAAGTGATTCTAACATATATATTAGACCTCAGTTTTGTTGTTTATTTGGTTTTATGTTATTGTTTTAAGTCAAGGTCTTATTTTATAGCCCAGTCTGGCCTGGAACTCACTATGTAGCCCAGACTGGGTACACTCAGATTACCCAGGTTTGAAGGCTTTGCAAGCAAGTAGCTTTAACCACTGAGCCATCTCTCCAGCCCTGATCGTCAAGTTTTTTTGTTGTTTGTTTTTTTTAATTAACTTATTTGCAAGCAGAGAGAGATACAAGAGAGACAGGTAAGAGAGAATGCCTGGGCCTGGGCCTCCAGTCACGGCAAATGAACTCCAGATGCATGCACCACTTTGTGCATCTTTTTTTACATGGGTACTGGGGAATTGAACTTGGGTCATTAGGCTTTGCAGGCAAGCGCCTTAATTGCTGAGCCATCTCTTTAGTCCCCTATCTTCAATTTTTTTTCAATTTTATTTATTTTTAACTTTTTATTGACAGCTTTCAGAATTATAAACAATAAACCCCCACTTTCCCCTTATCAAGTCCATCCTTCCTCCATCATATCCACTCCCCCTCTCAGTCTCTGTTTTGTTTCAATGTCATCTTCTTTTCCTTCTATTATAGAGGTCTTATGTAGATAGTGTCAGGCACTGGGAAGTCATGAATATCACAGCTATTTTATGTCTAGAAGATTGCATTGTTAGCAGTCCAGCCCTTCCTTTGGCTCTTAACAATCTTTCCACCACTGTTTCCACAATGGACCCTTAGCCTTGGTAGGTGTGCTAGAGTGCTGAATACTCTACTGTCACTTCTTAGTACTGTGGTGCCTTTTGAATCATCCTGGTGGTCACTGCCCTCTGGAAAGAGAAATTTCTCTAGCTAAAGTGAGACTAGCATTAATATATGGGGATATATATTTAAAAATGCTTATAAGGCAGTGTGAGGGGCATGATATATGCATTTAGCCAGACAACAGCAGGTGTCACTCTTCTAGGGCCCATGACCTCCCCTGCCATAGGCTTTTGGCTAGATAGGTCTTCATTACCAGGCATGTATTTCCTTCCATGGAGCAGACCTGTAGTCCAATTAGAGAGTAGTTGGTTCCCCTATAACAGATGTGCCACTGTTGTACCAGTTGGCTCATTTGGCCTGGCTGGCCAGTCTTAAAGTTTTCAAGGCCCACTGCTGTTTACCATTGTTGATGTCTTCGCTCTCCCATAGGGCTGCATGTAGCCGTAGCTTTTTATAGCTGTCAGCTGGTTAACAGGGAGGAGGTTTCCAGCTTGATTTCCCAGTGGCCTGCACCCAGCCATGTGGGGTCAGCAATAGGGTCTTACCATCTTGTTCTAGTGGCAACCAAAAGTCTTGGCAATAATGTTTTCAGGGCCTTATCCCATCCCTGGTACTGAAATTTTTCTAGCAACAATCTATGTAGGTTTCCATATGGCTTATTCATAACCTCTTAAGTTTTGATTAATCTTCCTTCCACCCTTTCTTTACTCAGTCCCTTCCCCTGACAGTGTCTCCTGTAACTTGCTTTATGGACCAGGCTGGCTTTAAACTTGTAGCTATATGCCTGCTTCTGCCTCCCCAGAGTGGGGTTACAGGTGTGTGCTACCATATTCTTCGTCCATTTATTGTTTCAGTTCTTGATAACACCTCTTTATTTGCTTTATTTGCAGTTCTTTAAGAAAAAACAGCAGTGCCCTACATAGTTTACTAAAACGAGTGGTCAGCACATTTAGTAAGGACACAGGAGAACTTGCATCTTCATTTTTGGAGTTTATGAGACAAATTCTTAACTCTGACACAATGGTAAGTATGTGTACACATATATTTGGAGTTTTTTAATCTTACCAACTCTGTCATAGGTTATTAAAAACTAGGTTAAAAAAAGAAATCTTCAGCCGGGCGTGGTGGCGCACGCCTTTAATCCCAGCACTCCGGAGGCAGAGGCAGGAGGATCACCATGAGTTCAAGGCCACCCTGAGACTACATAGTGAATTCCAGATCAGCCTGGACTAGAGTGAGACCCTACCTCGAAAAACCAAAAGACAACAACGAAATCTTCAAGCTGGGTGTGGTGGCATAGGCCTTTAGTCCCAGGACTGGGGAGGCTGAGGTTGGAGGATCACTGTGAGTTCCAGGTCAGCTTGGGCTAGAGTGAGATCCTGCCTTGAAAAAAGCTCCCCCGCCAAAAAAAAGAAAGAAATCTTTGAACTTAGAGTAAGCAGCCCTCATCCCACTATAAAGTGAGATGCCTTCTGAAAAACCAAAACAAATATTTTTTTGCTCACTTTAACTAAAATTTGGTTAAGATTCATCTCATTGATATTTTCCAAAGTCATAATATATTGTGGTCCCAACTTTAGAAGCCATTGATAAGTCTGCCTTTTAAAAAAGTACTTGGGATTAAATAATTTGGAAATGTTTTCAGTTGTTGATGGAATGTAACTATATCCATTAGTGTATTGAAAGCTCTAAGAAGTTCTTAGTACAGTGAAGTTTTATATAAATATATTGCCTATGAAGTGTGCTTGCATGTGTGTGCGCATGTGCATGCACAAACATATGCACACCTGGGTCATTATGTGCCCAACATTCAACATGGGTTAAAGAAATTCACTTCAGGGCCAGGGAGATAGCTAAGTGAATAAAGTGCTTGTTGAGCAAGGGTGGCAACCTGAGTTCAAATTCCTAGAACCACATAAAACCAGCTGAAGTAGTGCTTGCCTGTAATCCCAGACCCCTGTGGCAAAATGGGAGGTGGAGGGGCCAGTCAGCCTGGCATTGCTGTGGAACCCTGCCTCAAAACAAGGTGACAGGCAAGGACCCACACTGGGCGTTGTCCTCCATCATACTTGTACTGTGGAATATGTGTACCAACAATCACACATTTTAAAAAAATTGGTTCATATTTAAGATTTCTGTTTGGAGAGAATTGTAGGGGACCTAATTCCATAAGAAAAAATGTAAACTTGTAAAATTATTATATTTTGTATAATTTATATGAAGATTCTATATTGACTTGCCCATTTTATTGGCACACAGTAGTTTGTGTCATAGCTTAGGAAAGTCATTATGCTTACCAGATGCTTTGCTTCTGAAAGACTGACATTTGCTATTCATGGTGTACACCTGTAATCCTCGCACACAAGGGGCAGGAGCAAAAGGATCATGTCATATTGCTGGGATGAACTTCCAAACAGACACATGACAGGAAGAAGGGATTGATTTGAAGCTTAAGAGTCCAAGCAGAGAGGAAAAAAATCCACCACTAACACTTCCAAAAGCAAGCACACCAAACAGCAGGGAACTCCAGCCAGAGCTCAGACTGTTCTCTGCATACCTTAGGTAGGAATTCCAGATCCACTCCCAGTAATACCTTAGGTCTGGACTCTAGGATCTATCCACGGTGACACCTACTCCAGACAGGAGGCTGGAGACAAGCTTTTAATAAACCTCCTTGAATCTATTGGGGGACCGCTGTTCAAACTACCACAGATCACTACAAGTTCTATGGCTAGCATGGTCTATGTAATGAATCTCAGGTCAGTCAGGGCGACAGAGTCAAGCACCAAAGAAGCACCTGTCTAAGAAGCACCAAAGGGAAAAATAAAATGATTGTCATACTTAACGGTACAGTTATATTTGCCCTAAAGAGATTTTAGTTTTACTTGATGGAAGACGACTTGCTTATTAGGCTCTATGTGATGTTAACAAGACATTTTGACAGATTTTCATGTATGTCATCAAACAGTTCCTGAACAAAGCCAGCCATGATAGCACACACCTGTAATCCCAGCACTCAGAAGGTAGAGGCAGGAGGCTTTTGAATTCAAGACCAGATTCAGCTATGTGAGACTGTTTCAAAAAAAACCCACGGACCAGTGTTCATTGGTGTTCTCCACAATTTGCTTATTAACCCTCAGAAATGCTAATTAATGCTTTTTTTTTTTCCTTCTTCTTCGAGGCAGGGCCCCACTCTAGCCCCAGCTAACTTGAAACTCATTCTGTATCCCCATGCTTGCCTTGAACTCACAGTGATCCTTCTAACTTCAGCATCCCAAGTGACTGCCTGGCTAATGCTTTTGTTTCATTGCTCATCAGTTTAATTTACTTTCTGTTCTAGACGGCTTCCTTAGATTCTAACTCCCACCTTCCTTTTGTTTTGTTTTCTTTTGTTTTCTGAGACAGTGTCTCATATTACAGACCAGGCAGGCTTGAACCTGCAGCAATCCTACTGCATCATCTCGCATCCCTAAGTGCTGGGATTTTAGATGTGAACCACCATATCCAGCTTAATTTTATTTATTTGTAAGCAGAGGGAGACAGAAGAGAGAATCAGTGTGCCAGGACCTCTAGCTGCTGCAAACAAATTCCACATGGACCACATTGTGCATCTGGCTTTACCTGGGTACTGGGGAATTGAACCAGGGTTGTTAGGCTTTGCAGGCAAGCACCTTAACTACTGAGCCATCTCTCCAGCTTTTTGTGCTTCACTTTCAATCTGTTATTCTTCCCTTATCACCAAGATAGCAATCATGAAATAGTAGCCAACTTCTTGTTTATCTGTAAATGGAAACTGCGGTTCCTTTCAGTTTTAGTCACAGAATCTCTCACTTTTCAGTCTGAATTTTATTTATTTATTTAATAAATTTTAGCCAGGTGTGGTGGAACACACCTTTAATCCCAGCACTTGGGAGGCAGAGTTAGGAGGATCACTGTGAGTTCTAGGTCAGTCTGAGACTGCATAGTGAATTCCAATTCAGCCTGGGCTAGAGTGAGACCCTGCCTCGAAAAAGAAAAAAAAATTTATGGACAATTTTCATACATATACATAATATGTTTATAGTCTCTTCCTGTTACTTTCTTTTGTCCCCTCTCCACTTTCCACTGAATCTTCTTTCAAACTAGTGCTTCTATTTTGATGTCTTTTTTTCTTCATCGCCCATGATGCCATGTTGATGGGCTAAATATTGTGCAAATAACTACAGCTGCTGTGAGGTCATGAATGCCATGGCCAGGTCATGTCGGGAAGATAACATTCCAAAGCACTCCTCCGCATTCTTTGGCTCATATATATATATATATATATATATATATATATATATATATATATATATATGAATATTTTAACCACCATTTCTGCAATGTTCCTCGAGCATGGCCAGTGTGATAGAAATCCTGCACTTACTGCTTAGTGTTCAATTGTCACTTTTTCAGCACTTTGAAGAATTTTGGATCTCCCTAGTAGTTACTACCATCAGCAAAAAAGAAGCTTCTCAGCCTGGACTAGAGTGAGACCCTACCTTGAAAAACCAAAAAAAAAAAAAAGGAAGTTTCTCTGAACAGAAATGAGAGCAGTACAGCATTTGGGTGGCATCGATAGGAGGATCAAGTGAGTTTGAGACCACCCTGAGACTACATAATGGATTCCAGATCAGCCTGGGCTATAGTGAGACCTTTCCTCAGAAAAAAAAATAATGGAAAAGAAATGTTAGGCATATTTCTCATTCCCTGTGAAGATTCAGAACTCCATTTCTAAAGCTGTTCACTGGCTTGATGGTGTCTGGCAGGATTTGAACTTGTTCTTAAAGATCTTTTAATGCAGATGAAACATTAATAGAATTATCGAATATCCACACAGCATTTAAACTTGATAATGGCACAAGTGCTACTTTGAGTCACCATGAGCACATCATCTGAAGTTTTGTATAGTTGTTTCTCTCATTTGACCTATGGAATTAAGCAAAATCCCTGGGTTGGATCACCTAAAGCTTTTTTTAAAAAAATATTTATTCATTTTCAAGCAGAGAGAGAGAGAGAGAGAGAGAGAGAGAGAGCGCGAGAGAGAGCGCACCAGGGCTACCACCTTGTGAGTCTGGCTTATGTAGGTCCTGGGGAATTGAACCCGGGGCCTTAGGCACTGGAGCCAAGTGCCTTAACCACTGAGCCATTTCTCCAGCCCCCTAAAGCTTTTAAGACATAAATTTACCCTCTAGCTATACTTTTCTGTTCAGTGTTTAAGACCAAGTAGTTAGCCACAATTTAATTATGTATTTTTAAGGTCAGTTGCTGCTCTTTAGGAGACCTTTAGGAACCTGAGGAGCTCTATGGCCCTCCAGGCATTCTTGCTATCTGCTGGGATGAGTCAGGGCCACACTGACCATGTGGCTTCTCTTGGAAGCACTGAGGATCTTCTCCTCTGTTCTGACTCTCCTTTTGCATACTCTACACTGGTTGAAGCCCAACCTCTGGGTCTCCAACTCTTTAATCAAGAGAACAGGTAACTTACCAGAGCTGTTCTCAGAAGCGTTCTGTTGTCTCCTGGGGCCTGCTTGACCTGGGAGTAGGGACCAAAATGCTGGTTGTCCTTTTTAGCTCCAATATGTCCAGTTGTCTTTGGCTTCTGCATATAGTCATGAAGCACTTAGATAAAAGCATGGCCCCATTTTATATTTTCACCACTGTAAGCATAGCTTTCTCCTTTTATTTTTTTTGCTTGTGTATGTGTTTATGTATATGTGTGTATGTATTCATGTGTGTATGCACATATATATGCATGTGCTTGTATATGTGTGTGGAGGCCAGAAAACAACCTTAGATGTTGTTCTTAGAAATGCCATCGAGCATCTGTTTTTTAGACAGGGTTTCTCACTGGCCTCAGTCTTCTAATTAGGCTAGACTGGTAGGCCAATGAGCCCCATATATCCTCCTATCTCCCACTCCCCAGTACTGGGTTTACAAATGTAATATATACATAACCACACACATATGTATGTACATATATACATACATATTAGGTTTTTTGAGGTAGGGTCTTGAGCTAGCCCAGGCTGACCTGAAATTCACTATATAGTCTCAGGCTGGCCTCAAACTCACCTTGATCGTCCTACCACTTCCTTCCAAGTACTGGGATTAAAGGCATGCACCACCATGTCCAGCCATGATTATGTTTTATTTGGATTTTGTTCGTCACTTAGAAATCTAGATTAGTGTAGTTCATTCAGACTTGCAGAGTATTTTTTCTTTAGATATTCTTTCTGATTACTTTTTGTTGGAACTCTTTTATTTTTATTTTTTATTTTTTTCAAGGTAGGATCTCACTTGCCCAGGCTGACCTGGAATTCATTATGTAGTCTCATGCTGGCCTCAAACTCAACATGATCCTCCTATCTCGGCCTTGGCCTCCTGAGTACTGGCATTAAAGGCATGTGCCACCATGCCTGGTTCTTTTGGGACTCTTAACATTAAAATGTTGGTGATTTTACAATAAATTAAAAAAAATGTTGGTGATTTTTATGGTGTACAAAGATATCCAAGGCTGTGTTTATGATTATTCACTTTTTTCTCTCTATTTTTTTAAATATATATTTATTGTCCATAATGAGTTACATTATTTAGTGGGCAAACCATGTGTTGTTATCCCAAATTCCCCAATTCCCCCCTCCCCATCCCTGATCAGTTGTATATCCTCCTCCGTGGGCTGTCTATATTAGTCTCTCTCTATTTTTTTTTTAAGTAGAATAATCCCAGTTGACCTCAGATTTACAGTTCTTTGCTAGTTCAAATCCATTGTTGAGCTGCTTGATGAATTTTCATTTTATTATAGTTTTCCATCTTAGAAGTTATTTTATTTACTTGTTATGCATTTGGTAGGGTCTTGGTATGCATCTGAGGCTGGCTTTTTTCTTTAACTTTTTATTGATAGATTCCATAATTATTTATAGATAAGAAACCATGATAATTCTCCCTACACCCACTACCCCCTCTCAAATTCATTTTCCACATATCTACTTCCCCTCTAAATTAGTCTGTATTTTGTTTTGATGTCATCTTCTTTCACTCCCATTATGAAGGCCTTGAGTGAGAATTGTTGAGCATTGCGTCTTAAAGATTGCATTGTAAGCAGTCCTGCCCTTTGGCTCTTACATTTTTTTCCACCACCTCTTCCACAATTGACCCTGAACTGAGGCTTGTTTTTTAGCTTTCTGGTCTGGAATCTGAAATCTTCCTATTTTAGTCTCCTTAATAGTGGAATTATATGTATGCAACATTATGCCATGCTCTCATTCTTTAAAACAACAACAATAATAATTCTCATAGGGTGTAGTGACATATACCTGTAATCCAACCTATATTAGTCAGGGTTCTCTAGAGGAACAGAGCTGATAGAATGAATTGTAGTAAAAAGGGGATTTATTGGATTAGTGTTTGGCAGTCCCACAACAGTAGTCTGAAGGTCTGAGAGTCAAGAAACTGGTAGCTGCTCAGTGCTGGATGCTTCAGCAGTTCAGCCGCTGGTTTTCAGGCCAGGCTGGAAGGCTGAGAAACTTGGTATGAAGGATAGCTGAGCAGGATGGGTGCACATGCAAGTCCTGACCAGCACCAGCAGCCAGGAGGGAGGAAAGAAGGAAGAGAGAGAGAGAGCTTTCCTTCTTCTCGAGCTTCCATATAACCTGCCCCCTACTGAGAGGCTCGCCCACTCCAGGGGAAGGGCTCACTCTGGAAGAGGGATCTCATCCTCTAGTTAATCCTTCCTATAAGCAACTTCAGAGATCCATCCAAGATTACTAAACAGTTCAAGTTGACAGCAAAACTAACACATGTCAACAAAACTATTACAAGTTGATACTCCTTGTCAACTTGACATCAAACCATATCTCCTTACATCATACTTAATTTCCAAATGAAGACAGTAACATGATCATAATTCCATCTAACCATGATATAACTATCCCACTTACAACCAGAAATGCATAATCTACCCTCAACACAAGGCAAGGTCCCTTAACTGTGAGTTCTGTAAAATCAAAACAAGTTACATGCTTTTGACATATAATGGCACAGAGTAAACATTTCCAACTGCTTTGAGGCATCACAAGGAAAGACTGAACTAATGTAAGCTTAACAACCATTAGAAAACATCAAACTTCTGCTGTTCAAGTCCAATAGCACAACCAGTGACTGACATTTTCCGAATTTTCCAATTCCACCTCTCCAGCTTGGCTGAGTAGCTGGGAAAAACTTCTATTCCGCACTAGCACTGCTCCATAGTAGCCCTTGCACAGCCCTGGTGTATCCAAAACATCTTTGGGTCTCCATTACAAACCACAGTCCATCTTTCAATGGCTTCACTGGCCAATCAAGAATTTCACACCCTGTTCCATGTACCACATTTCAGCAGCAGCTCCTGGAACTGTGTGCATTTCATGATCAACTCCATATATGCATTTTTTATGCTTCCAAAAGCAAAGCCAGGTATGCAGGACACAGCCATGTTGTGAATTCAGAGACAAATCCTGGCCTTGAGCATATTTCTTCCTTTCAGCTATCTCCTTGCAAAAGAGTTTGCAGTCTATCATTTAGTTATTCTTGGGTGGAAACACCTTAGGCATCTCTCCGTTGTTTCAATGTAAAGTAGTTAGGCCATCTTCAATCATGACAATATCTCTTTTTAACAATAGCAACTTTAGCAATTAGTCTCAGTGTCAGTAAGTTTTAAACTTGTTTCGAGTTTTTCTAACCTTAAATCTTAAAATTCTTAGTTCCGTATCATTAGCCAAGCATGTCAGTCCATTACTTAAATTCAACCTTAATTAAAAACTCTGGGCATGGTCACTAGAACACATCCAGCCCATATTCTAGTAATGCAGTTCCAATAAAGTTCTCTGTAGTCTCTCTTGCCCCTTAGAAAGTTCATAAGCCAAGCCTCCAAAGATGGCAGAAATGAAAGAGTCTCTCTCTTTCATGGATCGTCTCTCTCTGCACTTAGCATCCTCAAATTTTCACCAGAATAGTCTTTAAAACTTTGCTTACCACTCTGGAAAGTGTCTTTAGTTGCAAGTACCAAATCCATGTCCATTCCTCCATCACACAAGTTCCAGAAGACCAAAATCCACATGGTCATATTCATCTCAGCAATAGCACCCCCCTCCTGGTACCAAAATCTGTTGTCAGCCATACACCACTGGGATGAACTTCCAAACCAGGCACAGTTATGGGAGGAAGGGATTTATTGAAGTTACAGATCCAGGGGAAGTTCCATAATGGCAAAAGAGGCAGGCCCCCTTTCACAGGTCCAGAGAGAAAAGCCATCACCAACATTACACACACACCAGCAAATGGGGGTGAGGGAGAGATAGTTTTCCTTTCCCTTGGTGGAAGGAAGAGAAAGCTTTCCTTCCCTTTGAGCTTCCTTATATCCTGCCCCCTACTGAGAGGGCTGCCCACTATGGGGGAAGGGCTTACTCTGGAGGAGGGATTTCCTTTAGTTAATCCTTCCTTTAAGCAACTTCAGAGAAACCAACACATAACTAATCTTAACCACTTTGAAGCCAGCCTGAGCCACAAAGGAGACCCTTTTCCCAAATAGTACAGAACAGAAGACATTTTAGTTCTTACACTTTTATTTTAGCATCCTGTGGTTTTTCTTCTATGCTATATCCTTGCAAACATATATCTATCTAAAATACACTACTCAGAGTATTTTATTGTTCAGAAACTCAGTGAGTTCATGTCTTCCTAAAGTGAATATCAGATTATATTCCTATACTGTGTAATAATTTTCAGTGTCTGTTGGATCAGTTTCAAACTTTCTAGTATGATAATCAAGAACTTTGACTGAAAAGCTACCTTTGAGGTTATCCCTTATAAAAATGCTTTATATTATGCCATCTCATAAATTTATAAATTTCTTTTTGTTCTTTCCTTCTCTTGTTGTTTTCTATCTGATTATCTCTTTTGTTAAATTTTAATCTGTCACTAATGTCGTGTTTGAATGTATCATGATTTATGAAGGTGTTTGAGATTACTTCTAAACTCTTCACAGCATGTTGAAGTTTTGTTTTGTAGATCTTTTATCATTCTGTGCCCCACATTATGAATATTAGTTTAGGCTGGTCATAGACTATGACTAGCTTTTCCCAGAACATTTGTACAATGTCTAGAACATTGTTTTCTAGTTTGTATGTCTGTGTGAGTAGCATAGTGCTAGGCATTGAAGCTAGGCAGTGCCTTGCACATCCCAGGTGAGTGTTCTATGACTGAGTTACAGTCCTCAGTTTCCCCCTCCCCATCTACTGGTGAGTTTATTGGCTAGATGTCTCTAGAAGGTGTTGGGGTAAAGTCTGTGGCTTATGTTGGAGCTGCTGTATGTTGTGGGGCAGTGGGAACCTGATCTTGGAATTTTGGAACTGTTTAACAGCTGCCTGCAGTACTTGCTGGCTGCCGTCTTCTCCACTTTCATGATCTGGATGGAGCATGTATATGCATGGTGCCTGGCATTCATGTTACATTGGTACTGTGTGACAGTGCCCATTGTTGTGTAACAATATAGATGATTTTAAAGTACAAAATATGTTTTCTATGTGACAGAATATAAGTCAAAGTCTGATAGCTACATTCTTTTAAGGTTGGTTGCTTTGTCTTTCATGTGCCTTCCCTTTGTCGCTGTAGCAGGCATAGTGTGTTTACACGGCCTCTCATGTGCCACTGTGCTTGTCATTGGGAAACCTTAGCGCCAGTGATTTGAATATGTGTTTACCTACTTACTTTATGAGTTTTCTTGAAGAAAACATTAAAGCTTTCAACAAATTAAGTCCTTAAGAGTAGCCATTTGTATGATTGAAAACTCATAACATTGAGGCAAATATTACAGCATTTGGCTTAAATATCCTAATAAATTTAGAAGCATCTTTGCAGTTTCTGTTCTCAAGTTTAACCTGTGTTTGTGTATGTGTGACATTTACAGGGATGTTGTGGAGATGATGGTGCTCTCATGGAAGTAGAAGGAGCTCATCCGTCACGGACCATGAGTATTAATGCTGCAGAGTTAAAACAGCTTCTACAAAGCAAAGAAGAAAGTCCAGAAAACTTGTTCCTTGAACTAGAGAAGCTTGTTGTGGTAAAAAAAATAAAATAAAATAAAACAGCATTCCTGGGGCATATTTCTTTTTCAATTTTGACTAGTTCAAATTTTTCATAGTGACCTTTTTAAAATAATGCAATCCTTAGTTGGTTATTTAAATCATTACAGATAACTCTTTGAATTAATAATTTGTAGCATAGCCTTTTACACTGTTATGAATCTTAACAAGTAAATGAAAGCAGTACATTTTTGGTTGATTTGTCACTGCTGCCATTGTTTAGAAATAAAATAGCAAGTGTTTGTTTTATTTTAATATGGTTAATGTGAAGTTGGTAATTTCTTGATGGTATTTCAATTTTTTTTTTTTTTTTTGAGGTAGGGTCTCACTCTAGCCCAGGCTGACCTGGAATTCACTCTGTAGTCTCAGGGTGGTCTTGAACTCACAGCAATCCTCCTACCTCTGACTCCCAAGTGCTGGGATTAAAGGCGTGCGCCACCACGCCCAGCTCCTTTCAAGCTTTTTTGTTGTTATTTGTCCATCCCCTTCC
>PVHP010015227.1:0-37822 GCA_004024765.1 Zapus hudsonius
ATTTGAATATACTCTGACAATATGCTAAAATCCAAACATCTAGAAAACTCACAATTATGCCAATTTCAACTTGGCATTGATGAAGAAGAAAGCTCTGACCCTCATGCAGATGCCTATGTCGTCATAAGTAAGGACCTCCATGTGTTTGCATTATTTTCAGCCCAACATTTTAGAGACTGGATAATTCATGTGATTCTCACTTTGTAACAAATGCTAGGGTAAGTTTTCTGAGTCTTGGAGCTCAGGCAGAAATACTGATGCACAGATGAAGGGCTGGTGTACAATTTGAAGTATTGTCACATTTGTAGCAATGGCTGAAAAAGAAGTTTCTACAAGCAGTTGGAACATATTGCTGCACATCAATCAGATGAAAAAGTTGCTGAGTTTCCGCAAAATACTGTTGGCTTTGAAGGTGAAAACTGTATTGTCAGAGTACTCTGTCATCATCTGTAGGACAGGGGCTAGGCACCTTTTGTATGTATACTGCTGTAAAAATTTCACAAACAGATTGTATATAATGTATGTATGTTGAATTGACATTTTTAGTTGTGAATGTGAAATTCAAATCAGATACTCTTAAAAAATACAAATGGAAAACTATTATATATTGGCTTTCCAAGGAGTCAGGCTCTGTTGAAGAGTGGCTAGATTATGAAATTAGACTGATGCCATTAAGAATCTCTTCTCAGTCCTGTCTGATAATGATCTAAATGTCTTTGTCTCTCTGTAATATAAAAAAAAAACTTATTTGTGGAATTTGCTTAAATTAAACCCAGAAAATATCATGCTGACAATACATAGACTGTGAGATTTGATGTAACTGTGAGATTTGATGATGATACTACTGCTTGATTCTGAATCATGCTTCTTTTAACTGGAGATTATGAAATTTATTTGTTTGTTTTTTGAGATGAGGACCCACTTTGTAGCCTATGCAGGGGCCCAGAGCTCACCATATTACCCACTATGGTCTCCAACTTGTGACAATCCTCTTGCCTCAACCTCACGAGCACGAAGCTTACAGGTGTGAACCACAACATCTGGCAAGGAATTTTCAAAATAGAATATAATTTCAGAAAGCATCAATATTTAGAACTATACATCACTGAAAAAGAAAATTCACATTACAAAATGACTTAGGTTACTCAGTTAAAATTCAATATTTGCTACCCTAAAATACAAAACTTGTCATTCAAGAAAGTAGTAGAGTTTCCAAGTTAAACTTATAGAATTCCACATTGTATAAAATGGCATTAAAAGTACTCTCTTCACATTTTATTCACGTTTAAAGAGCATACTACAGTGACTTTGTACCATTTTTCTCTATTATTTTATATGTTGTTTATGTTTTATGTGTCAGAAGTATTGTGATTCATATAGCGAAAGGAAGACCTTACTGTGTAAATTTGGGTGTCCCCAATGGTAAGTGTGCTGACAGGGCAGGAGCCTTCTAGAGGTGCAATCACTTTGTTTTGTCCTGGTAGCAATCCACAGGGCTGACAAATCACATCTTTCCCACTGTGTCTTTAGGCTGTCATTACAAATACAGAAAATATCTGAATGATGCTCACAGCCTCCCACTTCCTTACATGAGGAATGTTCTGGAATGTTTTCTGTCTCTGCTTCTTTTCAGAGGACGTTTTCATGGAATAACCCAGACCTTAATATTCCCACTCATTTATTTTTTATTTTTTACATTGAGCTCTGTCATAAGCTGGTGGTTTTAATAACACAATTCCCTCTCTACCTCAGTTCTTTTTACTCTTGTCAATGCTCTGTGGCACCAAACTGTCCTTCCTAGACATCGGCCTTTGTATTCGTTTATAGCCTTTGGGTATTAACTGTTTTCAGCTTAGGCTATTACAGGCTGGTCTAGGACAGAGCTCAAGGACAGAATCTAGGGACTTAGAATCTCAGCTTTTACATAAGAGGAATTCAGAGCTGATAAGAAATCAAGGCTCCATGGAAGGAGAGAAAGTTTACATCCTGAAGTTTTATTGTCAGTGCATATTAGTCTCTGGAAACTGTAGGGGCATAGGAAGAATCTGAAAGGGCAGTCTAGTTACTGAGCTATGCTCAGAGCCAACACCAGGGATTAGTTAAAGCAGAGCACATATAATAAGTATCCCGCTGGAGACATGCCACAGTCATCCAAACAAGCATGGCCTTCCCCAGAGAGGCTGCCAGGAGAGTGGTCAAAATGGCACTGAATCTCAGCTATTTAATTTCTTTGCTTCTTTCCTTTCATTTTGCACAATGTGTTATGTGTGTACAGTGTGGTATAATATATATGCATGTGTATACAGATGCCTGTGCCCCAAGCACATGTATGTGGAGGCTTAGGGAATAACATCGGGTGACCTCCTCTATTGCTCTTCTGGTTTCCTTAACATGGACTCTCACTGAACCCAAAGTTGCTGCTTTTGATCAGACTGGCTAACCAATGAGACCCAGAAATTCTCTTGTTTTTGTTCAGCACAGAACTCAGGAATATAGAAGGGCTTGGAACAATGCTCTTCTAGGCCTAAGGAAGTATGGCTTTCAACCTAGACTACTGTACCCAGCAAAGCTATCGCTTATAATAGATCAAGAATTGAAAGTGTTCCATGAAATAAGATAGCTCTAAGATTATTTGAACACAAAGCCATACTTACAGAAGATACTATGGGAGATATTCCACAAGCAATAGAGAACAAGGGCGGTAATCACAATCAGTATGCTAATAATAATAGTAAAAGCAGCAACCCCCATAAACCCCCAAACATGACTGGGCTTAAACCAAACCTCACAGTTATAACTCTGAATACAAATGAACTTAACTCTCCTATGAAAAGACACAGGCTAGCAGGGTGGATCAGAAAAATTGACCCTTCTATCTGTTGCCATCAAGAAATGCACCTTACCTCTAAAGACAGTAATCTCCTAAGGGTAAAAGGTTGGAAAATGATTTTCCAGGCATGTCGAAATAAAAAGCAAGCAGGTGTGGCTACATAAATACCTGCCAATATAAACTTTAAACCAAAATTAATTAAAAAGGACAATGATGGCTACTTATTCATCAAGGGAATGATCCAATAAGAGGATATCACTATAATTAATATCTATGCACCAAACTCAGGTGCACCACAGTTCATAAAGCAAAATTCACTCAAAAACAAAACAGAAATAGACTCTTATACCATCATAGAAGGAGACTTTAATATAACACTATCATCTCTAGACAGATCATCCAAACAGAAGGTCAATAGGGAAATAACTGAGCTTAACAACACCATAGACCAGCTACATATGACAGATCTGTACAGAACATTCCATTCCAAGGACAGAGAATTTACATTTTTATCAGCAGCTCATGGAACCTTCTCCAAAATTGACCACATACTAGGTCATAAAACATCCCTCAACAAATGAAGGAAGATTGCCATAGCTCCCTGCATTATATCAGACCACAATGCATTAAAGTTAGAAATCAACAATGGGAAGAATAGCAGAAATTACTTCACCTATTGGCATCTGAACAATATACTTTTAAACAATGAATGGGTCATTCAGGAAATCAAAAAGGAAACTGAAAATTTTCTAGAAGTAAATTATAATGAAAAGACATCATACCAAAACCTGTGGGACACTATGAAGGCAGTCCTAAGGGGGAAATTCATAGCGCTAAATGCCTTCATACAGACAGAGAAATCTCAAATTAATCACCTAACTGCCCACCTAAAGGCATTGGAAAAACTAGAACAATCCAACCCTAGAAGCTCAAGGCAAAAAGAAGTAATTAGGATCACTACTGAAATTAATGGATTAGAAATGAAGAAAACTATTAAAAATAGATAATAGATAAATTAAAGAGTTGGTTTTTTTTTAAAAAAAATAAAGATGGACAAACCCTTGGCCAATATAATTAAACAAAAAACAGAAAAAGGCCAAATGAACAAAATCAGAAACAAAAAGGGGCAGATCACAACAGACCCCAAAGAAATTAGAAGAATCATCAGGTCATACTTCCAAAACCTTTACTCCATAAAATTTGAGAACCTGGAAGAAATTCCTAGACACCTACCAACTACCAAAGCTTAGACCGGAACAGACAAATAAATAAATAAACCTGTCACAATCATTGAGATTGAAAATGTAATCAAGAACCTCCCCAAAACGAAAAGCCCAGGACCAGATGGATTCTCAGCCAAATTCTACAAAACCTTCATCCTAGAACTGAGACCATAATTTCTGAAGCTTGTTAGGAGTATGGAAAAAGAGGGAAGGCTTCCAAACTCCTTCTATGAAGCAAGCATCACCCTAATCCCCAAATAAGACAAAGATGCAACAAGAAAAGAAAACTACAGACCCATATCCATGATGAATTTAGATGCAAAAATCCTGAACAAAATCTATGGGGTAGGGGGTTATGGATAGCAGTATTTAAATATCTTAGTATATATTTGTCTTATGGAACACTGTATCCCAAGAACCTAACATCACAAGTGGAACATTTTAGGTTCTTAGTAAGTATGTATAATGGAAGCACAAACAACTATGACATGATTCTTAGATTATATGGTTACTAGCAACAAATTTAAATTCAAAAGCTGTACCATATTGTTTTTTATTAATATCTACCCTAGTGAAAATCATTTGCTACAATGTGGCCCAATACTGTACCACAAGTTACAGAATTATAATATACATTTGTCCAAAAAGCAAGATGGTCATACAGTGAACTAGGACTTGTTTGGGTTAATTCCCACTTGTCTTCCTTCTACAATAAATTGTGGCTGCTGAAAGATAGTTTCCTCAACTTTAAGCAGAGAAAACTAGTCAAATTTTGGATCCTTTAGTTCCTTTTAAGTCAAGGTGACAAGGAAACAAGGAAAAAAGTAGAGACTTTAGTATGAGGAAGATTTCAGGTCCTGTTCTGTTACCTATGAGGTATATATATTTTAGGAAGTATGAACCATTTTGATTGTCCGTTTTCTTCATCTCTATGAGAGATCAATAATTTTTGGCCCATTGACTTTTCAGGAATAAATGAGAGAAAATGCTAAATAGCTGTCAATATCCCTTACTTTTTAATTAATCACATAGAAATTTTCTTTATCAAGCATTATAGGTTTGTTATATGTGTACTCATACCTCTCATCAATATTTCCCAAACTGTATTTAATATCACATAAAACAAACTTTTCTTATAAGGGAATTGTGCTGACATTCATTTGAAATAGGGGTAGGAGGTTTTGTCTTATTAGGAATTTTGGGTTTGTGTATATTTGTTTTGGCAGTATGAATGCTGTATTCTATCTTAATAAAATAATTGTTTTAGATTTATGTTCCCTTTAATTGAAATAAATATAGTTTCTTGGTCTCTCAGCGAGTTCTAGTCCCCAGATCCTTTGGTTGTAATATCAGAATAATTCAGTACTGGAAACCAACTAACTGGGTACCCACTATGTGGCTTTGGGAAACTCATATCTTCCTCATTCATAATTTTCCTAATGTCAAAATATAAATAAAAACAATGGTACCTATGTCTTATTGTTATACTAAAACTCAAAAGCAAATTTGTCTTGCATATGATAAGCCATAAAGAAAAATTTTATTTCCAGAATCTATCTTTGGAGCATTGGCTTATAAATTGTAATGGCACAGCTGGCAGAGGGCATGCAAAAGCCTGGATGTTTGCAGTTTCTAACCCTTTATTTTTTTCCAATTTACTCAGAACACTGATCAGAAAACAGTTGTTTAAAATAGGTCTCTCTGTAGTGTTTTTGAGACCCTCTAGTGTATATTTGATTCTATCACTCTTCCTAAGTGCCTGCAATACATTTAGATGGCTTCACAGTGGAATTTCTCTCTCATCTGTTGTGGAGTTCACTAAAGATAGTGTATAACTATAAATAAGCCTACCCATGTAGCTGTAACCATGACAACCAGCAGCCTTCAAAAGGGGAGCGTTGGGCTCACAATGCTGGTCTCAACTTTACAATAGCCTGATATGTCCCCTTTCAAATTCCACAGCTCAGAACCGTGCTTTGCACACAGCTTAGCTGTTTGTTGCTCTCCGTGAAGCATCTATCATTTACTTCAATCTAACACGATTTGTTCCTGACTTGCACACATTCTTTGAAGGCACTGTACTAGATCTTGTGGGGGATTTAAAAACATGACTTAAGCTAACTAACACACAGTGGGGCCTTCCTAGCATTTATGTTTCTCAAGTGACTTCCAGCTCAGAGCTCTTTATTGGTTTCCCAGTGCATTCAGAACCTGATCCTTGCTGACCTTTGAACCTCATGTTCCACCATGCTTCCCAGAACACCCACAACTTAAAACTACTTCTAAAAATTTCTGTATTCCCCAATGCTTTTTTCTCTCTCTGGGGTTCTCCCTGGACTCTCTTATTTGCCTTTGTAACTCTTTTTTTTTTTTCACTCTCAAGTGTTGCTGCTGTGAATTTTTTTGATAATATGGTTTTAATACTAATTTATTTAGAAGGTAATCAATTATCCCATGTTTGCATGAATGATTCAATGAACTTAAGTACTTGGGTAAGTACTTAAGTACTTACTACCATTGGGTAGCAGGAAGTGAAAATTTTAGTATAAAACAAAACAACAAAAGAAACAGCAACAAACCACAAACTCGTTTTTCATGTTTCAGGAATGGCGCTGTGCTCACCATCCCTGGACTCAACATAGAAGGTGCTCAGGATTTAATTTTCTTCTTTGAAAAGAATTCCAGTAAGAGATGCCACTTCAGATGTTTGGCAAAGCATGGTATTAATGGAAATAGGCTTCTTTTTTGATATAGTGTATATGATGTATTATTAGAATACATGTGTGTCTAGGAAATGGTTGTAAATTCCTGTGTAGATCACAGGAATAAGTCATAATTTGAGAGGTAAGTTAGACACTTGTCAAAAAATTGCTGGGGAGATAGCTCTATCAGTAAAGTGCTTGCCTTGCAAGCATGAGGTTCAGCACCTACGTAAAAACTGCCAGGCATGGTGGCGCACTTGCCATCCTCGCACTGGAGAGACTGAAATAGGAGAATCCCTACAGCTCACTGGCTAGCCAGGGAGTAGTAAGTGAGTACTAAGCCAGTGGGTACTAAGTGGTGAGCTCAATGTTAATGAAAAATTCTGTCTCAAACTCTGAAGAAATCACTTCATTATTTTGAAAAAAAGGGAGGGATAGCATTACTTAAGATGACACCCCAGGTTGTCCTCTGCTCTCTACATGGATGTATTTGTACCCATACACAAACATAAACATGTCCACACAGATACACATACACATGTATGCATAAAAATTGTCAACTATAAATGGCAATTTATAGCAATGATATCAACAAAACTTCTCAAGAATAGGATGAAGAGAAACATGTTTACATGTTTACAAAGGAAACTTCAAAGAGAAGACTGACAATTTCCCAAAAGGACAGTCAAAGGGACAAGGGTGGAGGCCAGTGCTGACTGACTTGAGTGGGTGGGGGAGAGGTTCTCCCTGTGAGTCGGGAGGGATGGAGAATGGTATCGCATGGGCATGTTCATTGTGAATGTCCTTTGGTCGCTCTGAATAAAGTAGGAGTTAAGGACATCTGTGGAGATGTTGGGTGTGGAGGCATGTTTGCCACCTTCCCAAGAACAGAGCTGAAATTCTGCTGTGGGAAATACCTTGTGGAAGGGATGGCATCACCAAGATTGAGCTACACTGACTCATTATCTCAAAGTGATGTCTAGCTCTGCATTCGTCTTTCCTTCAGTGGGAATTAATGGCTTAGAATGAGGGTGGAAATGAAAGAGCAGGAGATGATCTCTTCAATTTCCCTTTTTCTTTCTTGCACCATTCCAGCCACCTTGCCCTTGTACCTATCTCTTGAACACATCTCAGATAACAACTCTCAAATACTTCTTGAATTCCCTCTGTAGGAATGATCTTCCTACGGCATTAATAGCCTGTCTTTACATCTAACTTTATCAATTATGTCTACTCTGGCCATGTTGTTAATAGTGTAACATCAGCTCAGTATTTCTGATCTTCTATCCTATTTACCCTTTCTTTTGATCATAGGACTGACTTCCTAGTATATTAAATGAATTACTCACATATCATGTTTATTATTTGTTTTCCTTCCACTGGGATCTATATTCAAAGAGAATAGGGATCTTTGTTCTATTTCTTTTTCCTATTTTAAGACAGGGTCTCACTATGTAGTCTAGGCTGTCATAGAAATTATGATCCTCATGCCTCAACCTCCCAAGCCCTGGGATTACAGGCATGTGCCACCATGTTTTGCTATTTATTGTGTTGTGATGTGTCTTTAGTGACCATTGCAGTTCCTGGCACATTGCAAACATTTATTGAATGAGCCTGTGATGACTGAAAGACTGTGGGTGTTAGTGAAGGTGTATATTGACTATTAGGCTTTGTTAACCAGAAACAGAAAATCCATATGAAAACTGTACTTTTCACTGTTACTCTTTTGCTTTAACTTGAAACAACTTTTTTTAGCCTACAAAATTAAATCATTCCTTCTCTCTTCACACACCCACTTCCTCATCTACCTCCATATATAGTTGTAGTTATTATAATCTACTCTGCTAGATCACTCACATCTAAAAATACAATCATCTCCATGTAATTATTTCTCACATGCATTTTCCATTCTAATTTATTCTCCTGGCTATCTTTCTGTCTGTCTGTCTATTTCTTTCTATCTATCTATCTATCTATCTATCTATCTATCTATCTATCTATCTATCTATCTATCATCTATTATCTGTATTTCTATCATCTATCTATTTAACTATCTATTTATCTATCATGTATCATTCATCTACCTATCTTCTATCTATATCTATCAATCATCTGTCTGTCTGTCTACCTGTCTGCCTGCCTTTCTGGAGCTTGGTATCCAGATGTGTTAATTTTAGTAGCCTAGAAGTCTTCGGAAATTGAAGGAGATATTTTTATTTTTATTTTTGGGTGATGCCAGGGGACCATGTGTGTGGCCTAATGATGGGCTTCTAGTATTACTTTTACATCAAATGACCAGTGTGCACCACACTTCTCTATGGTTCTTGGTTTTGTCTAATGAATTCTAGCTAGCAGATAACTGAACTCATTTATAAGAAATAGTGAAGCATTTTAATATTTCATGAAGTTAACACACACTTTAAATCAGCTTGTGAATTGTTAGTTTCTATGTGCTTTCCCCCACATTTGAGGATCTAGTAAAGTGATAAAAATAGCACTTAAGTAAATCATGTTTCTTATACGTTAAACAGAGCAATGCTTTAGAGTCAAACCAAGAGATAGGGACTGTGTTCAAATGAATGAAGGAGTTTCTGTTCTGGACTCTGCTTCTCTCACACAGGGTATTGTGTGTGGGAGTCTCTTCTCCAATCTCAAACTTATTATGCTGATTTTTATGATAGAGACACTGTCTTTAAGCTTTCCTCTCCTGTCTTCAGTCTTTTCCATAAAAACCCAGTGGAGATTAATACTAAAGATTCTGTGGGTGGTTAAGAGACTCTTTGTGCCCAGAGATCTCAAACATTTGAAATTGCCTCACAGCCTGTACTCAAGTTTTAACATTTAATTAAAATCTCATATGTCTTCTTTCCCATCCCTGGTGGCTACCTCCTATCTCAAGTCCTCTTGCAAAGACAAAGCAATCTTGGACCCATTTCTCCATGGAAACACTACCATCTTTTTGTATTTTAGTTTGGTAGGTGCATTAGTAATTTTTGCTTCATTATGACAAAATACCTGACAAAGAAACTTAAAAGAATTAACAAACCAACAAAGAAACAAACAAACATACCGAGGATGGCCCCCAGTGGGATGGGAACAGGGAAGAGGGAAATGGGGTATCATCATAAGATTGGCTTATACAATGTATCTAATTATGGATAATAAAGATATCAACAATAAAAGAAGGAAGAAAAAGAAAGACTTACTTGGGTTCATAGTTACAGTGAGTTCTTTCCACAGTGGTTTGTTTCCGTGTTTTTGAGCAGAATATCATGGCTGCAGGAGAGTGTGGTGGAGGACAGATGTTCATATTATGGAAGATGAGGAAACAGAGTGGATGCCAGGAATTGCCTAGGTATAATGGACTCCCAGGAACCATCCCTTGTGACCTAGTGTCGTCACCTATTCTCCTGGGTCTCAAGAGCCTCCCCAAACAACAACAGTGGCATGGGGTCATTCAAAGCAGGAGCCTATAGAGAACATCTCAGATCCCAACCATAATAGCAGGTTATCTTGTGACCTCAGTGGTTTGAGGGGTACAAGCATTTGTATAGGCTACCTGGCATATTTTTTTTGTCAGAGTAGGAGTTACTTTGTCTACATTCTTTGTAGAAGAACTTGTTATTATATAGAAGGGTCATTTGGTTCTTTCACCAATCTGTTAATTTTAAATCTCTTGAATTTCTGTCCATGTTTTAAAGCCTTTCTTTTATTTATGTAAGTATATAAGACAATCATTTCATATTCTGTGTCTAGTAACACCATTTTCTAGTACTTTTACAGGTTTAATTTTGCTTGTCACTACTTTTGATTTTTTTCAGTGATTGGTTTTTGTATCTAATGTGTTTAGGGAGTTTTGCTTATGAGCTCATGTTCATTTGAACTTGATAACTTTAGTAATTCTTTGAAACTGAATTGAAATTGAATTCTGATAGAGAAGAATTGTGCTTATTGTTGCATAGAACATAGTCAACTATTTTATATTAAATTATATGCTTGAGATTTTTCAGACCGCACTGGTAATATAAATTGTAGGTTCCAATCATAAATTCTCAGGAATGGTGTATATTTTTTTTGTAACAGGAACCAAATAAAATCCAATTTCATTTCCAAATAATTCCATTTTGTAAGATGAATTTACTTTACATTCACAGACTTATTGTGTACCTTTTAGAAATCCTAGCTTTATTTGAAGCATGGCAAAGGATGGGTCCAGTGGCAGGGGGTAAGGATTCACCTATCTTAAGTATGCCCATGATATTTTCTGTCTCTTCCATTCCTTATGAATCTTCTCAGAAGAAAAGACAAACATTTTCTGTAAAAACTTGAAAAATAGTCATCATTTTGGTTGCCTTCCTACCAAGGTTCCTTTAATACTTTGATTGACTTCTGTGTATTATTTAATTTTGTACCTCTCTATACTAAATTAATCTTTATAAAGAGATTTTCAAAAGACAAAAACAATAAGACTCTTTGCTAATTAATTTTTAAGTTGATAAAGAAAAATTATACATACTTTGCACATATAACATGTGTTGAAATATGTATCCATTTTGGAATGGCTAAATTGAACTAGTTAGCATATGCATTCCACTTATTTTTTCTTGTGCTGAGAACACTTAAAATTAACTCAGATTTTTAAGATTTTTTCAGAAGAATAAAACATTTCCATTAACTAGAGCCACCATGTTGTATAATAAATATTTTGAATTTGTTCTCCTTAACTGGAATTTTATATCCTTTGCCTTACAGCTGTACCTCTCCTTTTCATAGTTAACATTATCCTACTATTTGCTTGTGTGGATTTTCACTTTAACTTTTTTTTTAACTTTTAAAATCCAGTATCCCATTGCCAGTGTTTGACACATTCTCCTGCTGCTGTTGTTCATCTGATGTTGGCCAGGATGAAGTCAGTCTCTGCTTATGCCATCATTTCCTCTGCCACCATGGAGCTTGCCTGTGAGTCTGTAAGCCAAAATAAACCATTTTCTCTCACAAGCTGCTTTTGGTCAGGTACTTTGTGCCAGAAACACAAGGGTAACTGCAACACATTGATACATTTGTTATTGTGGCTAGAGCTACAATGGACATGGAGGAACAGATATCTCTTTGTTATAACAAGAACACTGCCTTTGAATATAATGTCAGTAAGACAAATTATGGGTCATATAGAAGTTTTTTTACTTATTTATTTACTTACCTACTTACTTACTTATTATTTATTTATTTCCAAGCATAGAGAGATAGAGAGAAGAGAGAGAAATAAAAGGGGTATGCCAGGATATACAGCCCCTGCAAACAAACTCCAGATGCATGGGCCAATTTTGTGCATCTGGCTTTATGAGGATACTGGGAAACTGAAACCAGACTATTAGGCTTTGTGAGAAAATGCCTTAACCGCTGAGCCATATCCCCAGCCCTTATTTGTCTTTTTTTGATGTCTTTATTATCATTATTTAGATACATTTAATGAGCAAATTTTATGATGGTACCTCCATTTCCCTCCTCCCTATCCCCAATCCACTGGGGGGCCCTCCTTCCTAGGCCTACTGGATCCTTCCATGGGGTAAGGGGTCATGAACAGCACAGGAGGTAGCCAGGTTCCCCACATTGGTATGTTGTTGCTGAGGGGGGCAATGTCTCTGGATATTCTCCCCCACCATGGCTCTTATATTCTTTCTGCCTCCTTCTGCTCAGTTCCCTGAGACATGGTGGGTGAGTTTTAAGTCAGCTTTATTGTTGGGATCTTAAGTGTCTCTGGACTTCTGCTTTGGGCTGTGTGGGATCTCTTTGGTGTCAGTCTTGTGGACCTATCTTTGGTTAGTTGACTCTCTGTGGTGGTAGGTCTCTTGCTTATCGGTCATTCTCTCAAAGGTTGAATTTGGGGACCACATAATAGGCCAGGGATGGTTCATCTCTTGCGGGGATGTCCACCATCATCCTGTGTCTTATTTTTGGAGTTGGATTGACCATGGCTGTCTCACTGCCTTCTGAAAAATACAAACAGATTCTCCATCAGAGAGTGAGATCAGTATAGGTTAAATTAGACACACACTGCTAATTTGGAAAGATTCTATAGGGAGTAGCCTCTCTGCAGTTCTCTGGTGGTGGGAATTTCCCCTTGGTTTTTGGTCCCCATAGGATTCTGCCCTGGATCCCAATTCCAGTTAAGTGTTCTTTGTCATTGAGTGGATCTCTTAGCCAATTTGAAAGCCATTGAATAACCCCCTAGATTTAGGTGCCACTATTGCACGTATGATCACTTCTTGACTTACTGATCTCTCCCATAAAGCAGTGTGTTCAGCATTCTTGTGACACCCATCTGAATTTTATATCAGAGGTCTCTGCTTACTACAGATATCATTGACCAATTTCCTCTGGCTCATGTAGCACCTACTAGCACTGCACATGCTACCATCTGGGAGCTGGTTGCCGTTCTTGATCTCCCAGGATTTCAGTTTTGAGAATGATGTTAGCTATACTGTTGTCATATATGGTCCTTATATACTATATGATAACTTGTGCTAGCATTTAATTGGAGGGGAATTGTGGTGTTTCAATGCACCCTCAAATGGAATCTCCATTTTAAACTTTCTAACAGATTAATGAGGTCTCAGAAGAGATAGAAAAAAGTTGTGTTTTTCAGGTCATGTTGTTTAACTTAGAAATTAAAGACTTCTTTTCAAAGAATATAAAGTTATTTAAATATCTTCTTAAAGACTTATTTAAGCTCAGATCACGTCAGTTAGACCAGCTCCTGAATTTCCTGTTCTTAGGATATTCCCTATTTGCTTCTGATTACAAGTGTATATGACTAATTAGTATATTCCCTGGTTTTTTATTACTCAGGATGAGTGCTTTCAGAAAACAGAATAGCTAATCAAAGGCAAGTAGTCTTAATATGTGTTTCTCTAAATTCTAGTCTCATGGTTATATAGCTTGAGTGGCTTATTCTTGAATTGAAAGGGGCTTTGATAGTATTGCTCCCTGTTCTATATATGACCCATGATTTTCCCATCTATCTGATTTATCACTTGGGTTTGATTGGAGAACCAGGCCCTGAAGAAAATAACTTCAGTGATGATTTTCTCAATTTTATCAAAGAAGATGCATGTTAGCATCATTCTAGATGCACAAGAGTTAATTAATTCCATGCAAATGGATACCCCTAGGTTGGAATTATGGATTAATATTCTTATAACATCTCACATGAGACATTCTGCTTAACATTTCTATTCTGCATGTCATTCCTAAGGGGACTCCTCAGCTGTCTGTACGTATAAAAGCAGTACCAAGTCTGGCTTTTTATATAGGGATTGCAGCAGGATGAGAGAAGTCTTTTCACTGTAATTTTTATGGTATTTCTATTCTGCCTGTGTGCCACGACTGGTAGGACGATTGAAAATATGCAACAGTTCAGTGAAGAGGATATGATTTATGAGATGAGCTGTGGTTTCAGAAATGTCATTTGTTCCCATGGATCAAGGAGAGTTTTTTTGATTGAAGAAAATAATTGAGCTTAATTTAAAAATGTGAGTTTTTGTTTGAACTGTCACTTTTTTTTGTCTTCACTCTATGTGGTGCAAAAACCTGATACCAAATAAAGACTAATGAATCATTTTCATTCTTTTCATATCTAAATGATTGTTAAATTCATCTTAAATGTCACATGTTCATGCACTTTAGGATAACATCTGCAATGTAAAAGTACCATAGAGAATTAACTTTGAATTAAGTTATAAATATTGAATAATATGTTCAATTTTAGTAGGACATAATAGAAACCTTTGGCCAACATGAATTATTAAGATCATTTAAATACACTCAATTAACTACCATATTTTATTTTATTTACTACCATATTTTATTCTGTTATCTGATAAATCAGCTTTTCTAAAATATAAATCATTTTCTCTTTCACCTCATACTTAAAATTCTTTTAAAATATTTATTTATAATTTATTTACAAGCAGATATTTACAAGGAGAGAGAGAAAGAGAGAGAGAGAGAGAGAGAGAGAGAGAGAGAGAGAGAGAGAGAGGCACCAGGAGCTGAAAGTGAACTCCAGATTCATGAGCCACTTTGTGCATTGGGCTGGGCACTGAGGAATCAAATCCAGGCCATCAAGCTTTGCACACAGTTGCCTTTAACTGTTGAGTCATCTCCTCGTCCCCCATACTTAAAATTCTTAAAAGACTCTCCATTGCATCATCCAGTTACAGATTCATATTATGGAATTCAAGGTCTTACAAAATATAGTTTAAATAGTCTTTTCTTTTTATGCCTTGCATTTCCCTTCTTCATCCCACACAACTTTTCTAAGTATGATACACCCATTGCCTTAATAGATCTTATCTTGACCTCCTTCAGTTGGAGTGACCTTTTCTATTTTCTCATGTGCTAACTCTCACTGGCTCCCAATTGTCAAATCACTACTATCTTCACTTTGCAAGAATCGGATAATGGGGGCTGGAGAGATGGCTCAGCAATTAAAATGCTTGCCTAAAAAACCTAATGACCTGGGATTGATTCCCCTGGAGTTCATTTGCAGCAGCTGGTGGCTCTAGCATACCTATTCTCTCTGTCTCTCTCTGTCTCTGCCTCTCTCTCTCTCTCTCCTCTGTCTCTTTCTTCTTATAAATAAATTAACAGAATAGGATAATGGGATAGTTCTCAAATTTAATTGCACCCAGGTAATTTAAAACTGAGAAATACTAATTTCTAGGTTCCATATCTAAACACTGACTTATTTGGACTAAACACGGGGTTTGAATATCAATAGTTCTTAAACATCACCAAGTTAATTTACCATAAGGTCAAATAGAATCCCTTATACTTTGGTTTTAAGAGCTCAAAATCTAGCCTTAATGTGCGCAAATCCTGATTTCACTACTGTTACATTTTTAAAAATATTTTATTTATTCATTTTCAAGCAGAGAGATACAGAGAGAGAGAGAGAGAGAGAGAGAGAGAGAGAGAGAGAGAGAGAGAGAGAGAGAGAGAGAGAGAGAGAGAGCACCAGGGCCACCACCTTGTGGGTCTGGCTTGCTTATGTGCGTCCTGGGGAATTGAACCCGGGGCCTTAGGCACTGGAGGCAAGTGCCTTAACCGCTGAGCCATCTCTCCAGGCAACTACTGTTACATTTTTATTGTTGCTTGGGTTTTCTGTTTTTACAGCTATCGATGTGAGGATATAATCATAGTTAATTATTAGGATTGTTATGACCATTAGCTTAGATAATTCAGGTAAAGACTTTAGCATAAAATTTGACATAATAAATATTTTCTAGTTTCTATAGACTTGTTGGTTATTCCTTCTGAGTTCTGGCCTTTATGATCATTTTTTTAAATTAAAAATCATGTCAGTTATAATCTACATCACACTGTGTTATATTTATTAAAGGTATTTGTGTGTTTCTTAATCCAAAAAAATTGCACCATACTTAAAAACAACAGGCTGGTCCTACTAGTCCCGTTCCCAACTTTCTATTGCATCAGATATTCCATCTCAACATTATCTCTTGGATACAGCATAGTCAGAGGCCATATTCTTTCTTTGGAGGACAATTGCAGTAACCTGCTAATTAATCTTCCTTAGGCTTTTCTCATCAGTGTCTTAAATATCAATTTCTCACTTTCTCTCTATTGCTGCAGACATTGTAAAAACTATTGTTACGGATGTTATGAGTCTCCATCTACAATGTAGACTTGATTATTGACTATGAGCTTGTTGAAGTCAAGGTCTATTATCATATTTCATTTTTATATGTGATTTCTACAAGGATAGAGCAAGTGATCAATTTATGAAAATAAAAGGAGGAATAGAAGAAAGAAATCTGGAGAGAAATAAATAGTATTTCTGAGTCAAAATTTAAAATATGATTTAATAGTCTCTAAGAATCTTTTTTGAAAATGTACACACAGCAGGAATAAAATGTGAATATTATGACAATGTCAGCCAACACACATCCATAAACCACTGGAGGAGATTGGATGACTCAACATTGATACTGTAATCATTTCTTAAGCTATTTCATAGTTTTCTAATTGTCTGCCTATTCTTTCACCTTTTCTGTGCTTCTATGTTACTATTAATCTAAAAACTATTATGACATGTTGAAATCATAATTTTGTGAATTTCTTATATACAGATTGCTGGATTACAATATTCCTTGGGAAAATGCAAGTTGAAAAAAATAAGTTCCCAGGCTGGAGAGATGGCTCAGCAGTTAAGAAATTGCCTCCAGTGCCTAAGGCCTCTGGTTCAATTCCCCAGTACCCACATAAGCCAGACCCACAAGGTGGTGGCCCTTGTGCTTTCTCTCTCTTTCTCTCTCTCTCTCTCTCTCTCTGTATCTGCTTGAAAATGAATAAATGAAATATACAATAAAATATTTTTAAAAGAATAGAAAAAATAAGTTCCCTTTGCCATAATGCTGTTGAAGAATGCATCAAGGAATATAGTAAAAATGCTGAAAATATATATGACTATAAGCAGATGCTTAAAATAAATCTGAATTTAATCTAGAGTTTCTTTATGGTTAAATTGGAAATTAATAACAGCTTAATAGACATACTCAAATATTTTGTGGCATTTTAGTATATTTCAATTTTTAGCACCAAGCTCATTATCTCATATTACAAATATCTACATTTTGCCTAGTCACAAGAACATTAAAGTGCACATTATTTTTTTCTTGTAGGAATTATATGCTTCTTCACATTTACTAGCCTTGGTGCATATTCCAAAGTGTTTAACATGGCTATTTGTAACACAAACTAGACAAAAGAAAATAAGCTTTTATCTCTGTTAGTTGTAAAATTTATCTAATGTAAGAAGATATTTCCTATTTTAATTTTTTTAAACAAAAGGTATTTATCTTATTTATGTTTAAGTATGTGATGGAGGATCAGTAACACTTTGAATTAAATAAGATGAAGCACAGTAAATAAAAATCTCCTATCTCAAGAAATTTTTACTTTGCTTTTTTCTTTTACATATATTTCATTATTTTCCAGATATTGTGATGTACCTGCAATTTCAAATAATAATTTTATGCTCATTGATTATTTCAGTGATGACCTGAGAAAAAAGATATTTAGTGTTCTAGCATTCCCTTACCCAGAAATCTTCTGCAATAGTTTTTTGAACAAAGGAATTGAAAATGATAAGAAAAAATAATCTGGTCACCAAGTGCAAGGTAGTAGTAAGTGAGAGCGGGTCCAGTGTGCTAATCTGAGCAGAATCAGAGCAGGAAGCCCATCTTCTGAGACATCCAGGTCAAGCAGAGCCTGGGCAGATGACAATACTTTTGGAATCATAGTGCTTTACCTGTGGTAAGAGAATACTGGACATTGCCAGTGGTAGAGAACACTGGAGAAAAATGACCATTTTTTTTTCTTTCAGTAGAAAGAATGCAGTGAGTATGTACTAAACACTTTTCATCTCTACAATGTCTTATTTCTGATGGAAAAAAAGTATTATTCTGATTCCAGTGAAGTTAGGGCTTGTTACATGAAGGAACAAGCTTCACATTAAGGTTAGGTAGAGAGGTGGCTCCAATGAGTTAGCTGTACCTCTTACAATACTCAGACAAATCTCCGCCTGTATCATGCTTTGCAAAACATATCTCATTTGGAAGACTAGCAATCCTATGATAAAGCCACTATGAGCACCGTTTTGTGTCCAAGAGGAAGTTCAAAGCAGTTAAAATCCTTCATTCAAGTCTTCATAAAGAAGGACCTCAGCTAACATTCAGACCCATTGGCCATGAACGTTGATTATATGATTTTAACAATTCTTTAAAATCCTCAAGATGAATTCCAGGACAAGAAAATTATGGGAACTTTGAAAGCATTAAAGGTTTCAACTCAATCCAATACTAGAAAGGACAATTCCAAATCACTGATGTGAAACTTATCTCTCTAACGTTTCATGTCATCGAAGAAGATAGATATGTTTGAGAAAAAATATTCTTTAAAAATTGCCATTGGAAAATTAGGGTACATATGTTTTGATAACTCTTCAACTTCTAAGGCTTTGTTCTTTCTCTTTCACCCGTACACATATGCACACGCACAAAGATTTACTCTCTCACAAAACACCTGTTAGGTTGCAAGATAGACCATGAAAAAAAAAAAAACAACAAACATTGGAAATAAACAGGATCCAAAATTTCAGCAACACCATTAATTAGCTGTAGGGATTGGGCACAGTATTTATTCCTTTTGAATTGATTTGAATTTTGCTCACTGCACAAGAGGGTAATCATTCCTTTCTCATAAATGTGCTATGTTGATTCAATGAGATTACAGATTATGAAAAGCACTTTAGAAATGTTGGCTGACGTTAGACAATGACAATTAGCATACGGTGAAAAAAGTCCTTCTTCCAAAAAGAAGCCAGATGTGATTCTTGGTTACGTTTCAATGAGCATTCAGTGTGTTTGCATCCTCCTGGGTGATTGTTTGTAAACCAGGTGTGAAAAGGAGCCGCTTCCCAGTTTCAGCAGAGATATCAGCCAATTTATGGTATTCAAGACCAACTCAGTTGCCCACGTGGACCTGGTATCCATCTGCTGTTTGAGTAAATCATCCTGCAATTCCTATTTGAAGATAAACAAAATAGACAAGTGCATCAATTATTTGTTACTCATTGACAGTTTGCCGCCTCCTGAATAATGATTGCATCTCATTCTGTTTTCTGTATATATAAACTATGAATATCCCAGGAAGCATTTCTTTAACCTTAGCTAAATACTGAAACAATTATCAGAATACATAAATCCTCTTTTACCTAGATCCTCATTGATCTGTATTATGAGCTGCCAAATAAATAAATAAATATATATTTTTTTCAATAATATATATTTAGGTTTTTTCAATAATATATGTATATATATTTAGTTTTTCAATATATACATATATTTAGTTTTTAAAGGTAGGGTCTCATTCTAGCCCAGGCTGATCTGGAATTCACTATGTAGTCTCAGTGTGACCTCAAACTCAGGGTAATCATCCTACTTCTGCCTCTTGAGGGCTGGGATTAAAGGCATGCACCATCACACCCAACACTTTTCTTTAAAACTTTTTTGATCCACAGCATAAAATCTAGACTCTTCAAAATTATACCTAGGGATTTTATACAAATCAATCTCTGCTATTTCTGCCGCACCTTCCTTCCATGTCCCTTCCCTCTATTTTTAATCGGGAAATTCTTCAACGGCTTCTCAAAGTATCCAACAGCTTTCTCCCTGACCTCTCATCACACTTGTCATATTACCTGCTGAAGGTCATCTCTGCATTTTCAGATGTTGCAAAGCATGAGCTTCCACTTGTAAGACCTGGGTTTTTAGCAATTATCAAGGATCCAGCAGACCCATGATATGAGAGCCTCACTTGGAAAACTGTCAGATACATCTTGCTGGGGACCAGCCTCAGATAAGGCTCTGATGGAACTGTGCTGAGCAAGCTTACTTGCTGCCTGGAGTGATCGGGCTCTCTGCTTCTGAATCTGTAGCTACTGTAACAAATCACATCATCCTGTACCACATCCCCCTGTGCCTCCATTTCCCACTTTTATGGTCCTGGACACCTCAAGTTTCACATTAGCCCTTATTTTTCAGGTTCTGCTCTCCAGGAGACTCAGGCTAAAAGACCATAGTTCCACAACCCATAACTCTCTTCCATTTCACATCTTGTCTATTTCATTCTTGGAAAGTCCTCTACTCTCCATTGCTCTTTTGTTTTCTTCCATACTTAGGAGTGAATCCAATAGTTTGTGAGTGCTAGTCAAGTGATTTAGCAATAAGCTATATTCCTAGTCCTCTCCTCTTAAAGATCCAGTTTAATTGTTGACATCTCTGCTACCATGGCAACATCTGCTACTGCAAAAGCACATTGTTTCGTATATTTGTAATAGCAACCCAATCTCTCTAAACAGACTGTAATTCCCTTTAGCACAGAAAGGTTGTCAATTTGCCCCATATCCTCAGTCCTTGGGGTGCTGCTGCTGACTTAGCGCTCTCTGAAGCTACTTAAAGAATAAACAGGACAGGAGTTCAGTGCTGTTCTTGGTTTCTCGTGAGCATAATAGACTAAGGCTAAGGTATTTTAAAATTGTTTACCACTAGAAAATATTGTTATCTTTATTTATAACATAAAAGAACTAGAAGGTCCTTTGACCTGGAGACAAGAGGAAAAAGTTGTTAGGAAATGCTGAGAGATTTAATCCATGTCACATATTATTCAATACAACTTCGGGTAACTGCCATGCATTGGCTGCCTATATAATCAGTCTAGGCATTCATTCATAGAGTATTTCCATTGACAATATTGTGCTGTAGGTACACATCTCTATTTTATGTGTGAGGGAATGGAAAATCCAGTAGATTCAAACATTGAACAAACAGGAAGAAGCTGAACACTGTAAGTGCCATCCTCACCCTGTTGGTATCAGAACTTTCCGAGGTGGTTTGGTGAGGTTCTCCAGGAAGAAACCATTTTAAATGACTTCTCACTTTGGTCTCTATTCACTTAATTTTGTTGAGGTACACATTATCTGTCACACCATCTCTGGCACTTTCTGTAAAGGAAGCCAATTACCAACTGTCTCTTCTGGCTGAGGTGATGATTTCCAGGGGTAGTTGAGACCGGCAGTTCAACAGTTAATGTCTGGTGGCATAAAGCCCCTGGAGCGAGGAACAACTGAGTGAGAATTTCAGCATATTGGACTTTGGTAGGCATAGGGTGAGGCAAATGAACCTTCTGCCATAGGGAGTCATCCCATTCCATTTGAAATCAATTGAAAAGCTTAAACAATGCTTTCGAGCTTCCCAATCTCTTTTCCTGCAGAGATAATACCACATCATTTCAAGAGAGAGCAGAAAGTTTATTTTGTGCACTTTTCAAATTTAGAGACTCAACCATAAGTTCTTATAATTTGAACAGTTCAACAGAACGTTCAGACAAAGGTCGAGAGAGCTTTATTCCCCTGTTATTGCCTTTTAGTTAGTACTGTTGTGAGGCCCCTCTTGGAACACATTTCTGTTCTGTTTTCAAGATAAAGACTCAAACACTAAGAATTTGCCAAAATAAACTATTTCATCAAACAACTTTTTCAGAAAAGGAACACATGAACATCTCTTAATCTTGCACAGAGTTCCCCTTTTCTATGAAGACATTGCTAAAATGCAATCCCAAGGACATGGAGGCCAAAGCACTGTGGTTGCTGGAGAAGAAAGTAAAAGCAGAAGCTGGCTGTTGAGAGCTTCCATTTTAATGATGCTGTTTTTCATGTCTATTCTCTTGTAGTCAGGAGAAACTTTATCTTCCAATCTTCTGCCTGGCTGTCATGTCTTGCTTTCTTTTTAAAATGAACCTGACTTTAATTGAATGCATCCATCTCCTCGGGAAACTCCTTTTACTCTTGGTCTTAGGCCTCTCTTTAAAGGAATAACACTATATCCCCCATGTTACTCTAGGGGCCATCTTGATGTCTCTAACTGTTGGGTTGCTATTCCAACAGCCATTCTTCTCAACAGCTTTCTCCCATGTGCTTCTGCCTTCATTCTCCAAAGCATTGTGCTCTTTGAGGCTGTTCTCAATTCACACATAAATACCTGCCACAGTCTCTTAACTGAACCCCCACTTCTCTGCTCCAATTGCCATTGTCTTCCAAGGATAGTAACGGAGGATTCAAAACTCTCTCAGTTTTCTTAGCCATCCCCACCCCACTGTCTATGGAATTTCATGATCCCTTATTTCTGGCTAGGTGTGATGACATTTTAGGGACTAATATAAACATACAATCACCTAATTTAGTCAACACAATGGTGTAGTGAATACTGGATGGGCAGTGAATTTAGGTAGGTATGGAAAACATTGTGCAAATTTGAGCAAGTGTGCAGAGTAGATGTTGGCTCTTAGTACTATAGTGTGCAAAATGAAATAGGTTACACAATTGTCAAGGACCTGCACCAAATAATGAGTTGGAGCATGGATTGTTGGACTGTAGAATCCGGTCAAACACGATGCTGTATGGATCCTTTATGCAGCTTCTGGTCACAGCTGTCACATTTGCAGATCCTCCTTAATCTCTTCTCTACTTCTGAAATGGCATGAAAACCATGGAGAGGTGGCACATGATCCTGGTTGAGCCTCTAGCTGCTGCATTTGGCTCCTGGCCATGAGGCTGTGATCACCAACTGCTGACTCCCCCCACATCACCCCCAATGCACACACCCTGGTACTCTGAACACTATGAACAAAATGCCTGGGGTAGGATCTGAAGTGTTACTACAGGCTCATGTTATGGACATTTCCCAGCTGTTGGCACTCTTTGGGGAGGGTGTTGGCATCTTCAGATAGCTGTGCCTAGCTGGTAGAAGTAGCTTGCTAGGGGCAGGCTTTTGAAGCTCCTGCCTCTGGTCCACCCTGATGTGAACAGTCTTCCTCCCACATTCTGCACCATGATATATCTGAGCCTCTCTATTCTTGTTCTTCCCCACCATGGTATACTAAAACCCTCAGAAAACAGGAGCCAAAATTAATTTTTCCTTCCTTAAGATGATTCTGTGAAGAATTTCATCGTAGTGATATGAAAGTAAATAGTACAGACAGGAAGGGTCAGTTTCTTAGGAGTCTGTTAGGGACTGGAACTGAGGAGAGTAAAACAACCCACTTGTTCAAATCATGAAGAAGGTTTCTACAAAAGCACAACATGTACTTCAGAATGCCAGAGCTGGCTAAGAGACACAAGACCTATTAGTGCATGGATCATGATGATGCCTTGAGAGCCATCTTATATTCCTCCCTAGTCAAAAGAAAACAAAACAAACCACCTCCTTGGAGACAAGATGGCTGCAACCAGGAAAGGGCATGGAGGCCTGGATGGTGAGGAATTCAAAATTGTGCTGGGCAGCTTCTCAGTGGCAGAAGAAGTAGAGGAAGAAGAAAGAATGTCAGCACCCCATGATCTGTTTGTAAGGGTGCATAAGAAACAAATGTTCATCTTTTCTTCCAGAGGAATAAATTACAGATTTGGGAATTAATGCAGGACTTGTGAATGTTGATGCCCCATACTAAAGCAGATAGGAAAATGGGCCATAAGAATAAATTATTTGTGATTAGTGAAGAATGTGAATGAAAAACTTGAATATAAACATCTACTTTAAAGCTAAGAGAAACCAGGATCCTTGTATGTAGCTTTCAAATTCACCTAATGGATCATCTTTCAGATTCCTTGTCCCAAATATCCAAACCCTAGCTGAACTAAAAATGACTGAAAATAGTTTGAAAGGTTTTCTAAGCTTTTTGCTATTGACCCTGCTTTTTATGAATTGCCAATTTATGCTTTTCATAAAAAGAACTCAGTTTAGATTTTTAGTATATGTTGGTATCACCCAAAATGCCAAGTATTTGTGGACAATGTCTTTACTGTCACCATTTTAGGTAATAGAATATAGTTTCAAAACTCTCGGTTAGAGAATAGAAGTAGAATCTTGGTTTGTCTATAAAGTTTTAAGGATTTTTAAGGAAGGATTTTTGGAGGACCAACTTTGTATGAAAATCCTCACTGCCAGACACCAAACATTCATTGTATCTTTAAGATCTATCACAGCCTGAAAATACACAGAGGAAACAGTGGGTGAAAGATGTTTAGAAGCAGAAAGAATGAACCAAAAACTATCCTTCCACGTGATCCACCTGAAGATGGCTAAAGAAAAAGCCAATAGAAAGGCAATGGGTAAAACCAGAGCCAAAAATAGATTTGGAAGCAAGAAAGCAAAGGATTTACACGAGGCAAAGAAAAATGAAACAGAGGCTGAACAGTGGGAACTTGGTTATTGTGTTTATTTTGTAATCTCTGTGTGGCAGTGGATGTAAATGTCCCATAGCCTCAAGGGTTTGTGTGTAAGTTTACTTAGTCCTCAGCAGGTGGTACCTGTTGGAGGCGGTGTGTCATTGGGGGGGTGGACTTTGAGTCTAGCCCTACTGTATGGTCTGAGACAGTTGCTGTATGTTGGGCTCTCTCCGCTGTAGATGTGTGAGGCTGTGAGCACCATGGTTGCTTTTCTCTGCTATGTTGAAGCTTCTCCTTGAATGTGTAAGCCTGAAATAAGCCCCTTCCTCCCATAAGCTGCTTCTGGTCAGGTGTTTTTGTACCAGCAACAAGACACTAACTGTTTCACTGTGTATGAACACTTGTAATATTCAGGATTATGTCATATCTAATCAGTATGCCATTAAAAAAATAAAATCTTAAAATCAGTGATGATTTTCTTTTCCTAAATGTAATATCTCCAAAACAAAAAAATCTGTTGGTTCATGATTCTTCACATCAGGCATGCTAGGTGGTTTCAGTAAAGCATGGCCCCCTAGAATGCTAGAGGAAAGAAAAGAATTCATGAGTGTTCACCATATGTCCAGAAGACATGTGCTATTCGTCCCTGGAAATGGAGGAAATGCTGCAGACATTCTCTTTGCCATCATGGACCTTACAACCTTCAAGAAAGGAAGATGAGGAACAAATATTTACAGACTCATTTCCTTAGTCCCTAAGGATTGGGGATGTCATTCTACTGAAAAGGTGGAAACTGAGGCCCAGATAAAGTGAATGATTTTACCCAACATTGTAGGCCATTAAGCTGAGAAGCTGGTTTTCGTAGAGTTCTCTCTAGACATTAGTTTTTTCCTTTGGTCATAGCATGCTCTCTGCCCGTGACTCTACGCTTAACTCTTAGCTCCATTTGGTTCCAGAATACACTTCAGAGGCTAGCTTGTGAGCTTTTGACTAATACTGGAATGTTGGGAAAATAAGCCACATGTTTTCATTTAGCTGCCTGAAAATTTTCAGTTCTAGAGGTCTAAGGATGATTGTCTTGCTAAAATAGCAGGTGTACTAGGCATAGTCACTCCCATATGACAAAATAACATTTTTTTCCACCCATTCGCTTCAGAAGTATAGAGTATTTTAAAATAAAATTAGTTCCAGGTTGAATCCTTTTTCTCTAAGCTTCGAATATAAATTCTAACTGAAATTCCTGAAATAAATAAAAAGAGATATAAAATTTTTATACCTGTGCTGGAAAATAGGAAAGGATGTATGTTATTCAGAAGAGCTTGGAAAAGCTTGACTAACTGGCAACCACAAATCTAAGTCTGGCACAACAAAGTTGTTCCTCGCGCCCCATCTCTTTGTATCTTTGCTGGAATATCACCTTTCTAGTAAGATTTCACACATGAAGTGTCCCAGCCCTCTTATTCTAATGCTACAGATTTTCTTTGCTGTTTACCTAGCTTAAAAGCATTTGCCTGATTTATAAATTTAATTTTAATATCTGATCATTGCCTAGCTACCTGTTTTGGACAACATCACTGAAATGCAGACTTGATGAAAATAGAGGTTGGATTTTCTTTCCCCTTGTATTTTCCATTGTTATATCCTAAATGCCTACAATATGTCCCAGTGCATTTCAGGCACTCAAATGAGACTACTTAAATTGATGAATCCTTATATAGAGAAGAAACTGAGGTTGGAGACCTGTTTTGCCTCCTTCCATATTTACCACCCATCTTGTGTTTCTGAGATTTTTCTGTGTTGCTACCTATAAATCTAGTTAATTTCTCCCAACAGCTTCACATAATTTGAATATATCAATTTATAAATTTTATTTTATGTATATTATAACAGGTTATACTCCTTTATCCCCTTGCCCTGGCTCCTGTTACCCTGAGGGGGCTCTCTTCAGTGGGGTTGTGGTAATCACTGTGAGATCATGAAGGACTTTGGGGGAGTGGGGGATTGTGCCTCAGGGTATTCCTACTCAGTCTGTGGTTCTTACAGTCTTTCTGCCTCCTCTTCCACAATGTTCCCTGAACCATGGCAGGCCTGTTGGCAGTCTGATTTAGTGTTCAGCTCTTTGTAGCCTCTGGATTTCTGCTTTGTTAAGTTTTGATACATCATTGTGTCTGTCACCATCACCCTTCAAGCTGGTTGTTAGCAGACAGAGCAGTATTCATGATGTTGATTCCTCTGCAACTGGACCCTGGCAGATGTGGGAGTGATGGCAAGTGTCATAGCGGTCAGTTGGCTATGTTCATGTCTTATTGATGGATCTAGGTCTGTTTTCTCTGCAATCTGAAAAATAAAACAGATTCTTCAAGCAAGCCTAGCACAGCTAGGGTTAAAGTGGGTATGCAAAGCTGTTTGAGAGATTTTGGGTGTGCATGCCTACTTTTCTTCTCCAGAGTGCAGTGGGACTTCTCTCTGAAGTCTGGGTTTTCTGACCATGGGATTCTGACTTGGTTTCGAGCACCAGATATGACTCCTCTCCCACTGAGAGGGTTTCTTGAGATCAGAGAAGCAGAGAAGCATTGGTCACCCACAGAGGCTGTGTGCCAATTTGCACAAGTGTGTACTTCTTGTCTGTCTGGTTATTTAATAGTCTGCAGGGTGCTCTGCTTATTCATGCTGTTGGTGACTGTTGTCCTCCGGCAGCTCCAATCGAGCTCTCCAGCATTATGAGGGATAGCAGGGAGGGAGCTGGTATCCCTTTCGGATCAGGCATGGTGTCTATTCCAATTTTGTTTTTCTGGTTCCCTATAGCTGGGGTTTAGCATGTTTTCAATAGTAGAAGCTTGGTACTAGGTATGGAGTAGGTGTTTTCAGTTGGCTCAGAAATGAAGAAATCAGCTAAGGCCTAAAGGTTAAGAATCAAAGGAACTGAGTACTCCACTTTCTATGTTCAGGGCACCTTAATCCAAAGGTGCCACCTGTCTCTCTCCAGGGCTTGTCCTCAACCAAGTGGATAAAAGCACAGGCCTAGGAGGAAAGACGTGGCTTCTTGGCGAATGCTGTGTTCACAGAGAAGCTCTCTTCCTAGTCCTGAGTGTATGTCTGCATCCAAGGGATGGAGTCTCCAAGAATATCATTTATAAAGCTCCAAGCTACCCTCAACCCCCCACACCACAGGGAATTTTAAGTTAGATCACCTCTCTTCTGAAAGTTATAGCTCCTCTGGGGTGTTAGAGAAAGGGGAAGGAACAGAGTACAGACTCAAGAGAAGGAGCCCTCTTCTTGGAATAGCAAATCTCCACTTTTTTTCTCACTGAGATGAGGCGTACATTTCTGTGGCAGTCTTGCTTAAAGACTGGAGTTTCTGGACCTTTTAGGTTGGTCTTTCATCTCTCACCACTGACCTCAAAACTGTTTGCTTTCTTCTTATCTGAACAGTATTCTTTTAAAGTTTCAATAAAGGGTATGACTTTACTGTGAGAACAACAATGCATTCAAAATTACAAGATGATGAAAATTATGCTGTATTCAGGAAGCTCTATTAGGATAAAATAAACTTTGGATATTTTTAACAAAATAGCTCTACTTGAGGATTTAAATGTTAACCTCCTAAAGTAAATTTTATATATAATAAGAAAATCTTTCAGACTGTTTTTAAGAGCTGTTGAATATGATATCTTAAAATTATCAAAATCTCATGTAATATCACAGCACCATTTATATATGATCAATGAAATATTTTCCATTGGATCTTAGTATTTGCCTCCTCTGATGGCACCATTTCTGATTTGATCCTATTTCTTACCCAGAGTCCTTACATCTAACATGACTATCACTATTGTATTTTCTTCTAGTGATAGGGCAAGTAATGCTTCTGTATGTTACAAAGAAACTTAATGCATTAATTAGCATTATAAAGACCTTCAACTAGGCATTTACATTTCTGACTATTCACCCTATGATTCTCTATACCTCTTTTCCAAATCCGCCTCTGGCATATCATGTTTGAATTGGCTCCCCTTGCCAAAGGTTTGATTAAGTAACCGTCCTAGCTTGAAATGAAATTAGAAGCACTTATCAAATTGCAGCCAGTGATATTGATCTGTAAGTGCAACCCACATAGTCAATGCAATGTGTGGGCTTGCTATCTATGAAATGAGTTGTAGTAATAAATTGTGTATGCTACATTCCTCATCATGCTTTTAACTTCCATTAAACCAATTACTGAAGTGGTGGGGAGGGTAGGCGGGGAAAGGCCGTGAATGCTGCAGTGAGGAGTGGGTACAGCACTGTTCATTTAGGTATTTTTTCCCTTAGGAATTATTTCCAATGGAGTTTCTCTACTGCCCACCATCAGGGTGCGTTGGGTGTCTCTAACTTACTCCACTACAAATTGATTCTTCTCCAGAAAAATGCCACTGTCAGCAGGATTTGCTTTTTACATCATGGCTCATGGTGAGCTCTTGTCCAATCACGACACATCAGTGGAGCTGCTGTCTACATTTCCCCACTGGCCCCCTTGCCCATCACCTTCAATTAGGGAGAACAGGTGTCCACCGACAGTTGTAGCTGCTGAGGGGGCATCTACAGCTGCCAGGGAAGAGCCAAGACTCACAAATGAAGGGCCAGATTGTTGCCCCTGGGCATGGCAGTTTCACATTTCCTGAGCAGGGGCAATTACTTCCAGCTCAGAAGGTGCAAAAGGACTGTTGAGGCTCTCTCCCTGTGGGAGGCCCTGACAGGACACAGTGAAGCCCTGAATTAATTGGATGTCAACCCTGACTTTCCTGTCAAGAGGACTGTGATAACTGGGTCATTCTTGTTTTAATCCATGATAAGGAAATTTGAGGATTAAAATAATTGCCTGGATATTTCTAGGACTAACTAAGGTAGTAATTGAGGTTCATGGACAGAGCAGGGGACTTAGGTAAATCTGATCAATTCTCACTTTATTCTGTCTCTCCTTCCTTTCCCTTAATCTGCTCCTGGAAGTACCTGAAACGTTGCATACTAGTGAAAGCTCATTGGAATTACAAAGATTAGTCTCATGCCTACAACTTTCCAGCTATTTCCTGGCATGACTGGGTATATTGCTTCATGTATTGAGCCTTTATTTTCTTATCTATCAAATGGATTGCTGTGAAGATTGACAGTCAGATAATGTGAGTAGTTTTGTTCTTGGTCCATTATTGACACATCACTAACAACTAATGCCTTTATCTTTCTCAGAATCATTTATCCATTTTATTCCCATACTTCTTCACACTCCTGTTCTTGAAATGAATCAAGCTTACTCTGATGGTCTTTGATCATCCCAGATTATTAAAATAATACAGCATTTCAAATACTGTTCAACTCCAGGGTTTAACTTTGTAATGATTATACCATTTACTGTGTGACTGACTCAGTGGTGTATGAATTTGCTTCATGAAAACCTTTTACTGTATACTGGCTGTTTAGTGTATACTGGCTGCTTCATGAGGTCGGGGGAAAGGAAGACTTTTTCAAAGAGAAACATGAGAATTCCAAAGAGGCAAAAAGCGTTCACACAGAAGATAACTATGCTTACACTTGTGTAGTACTTTATGTGAAATTAGCTTTCTATAGAACAAAAGTGATAAAGTCCTTCTCAGATGATTTTTTTGGGGATATTGTATTTTGATCTTTCTCTTTCTTTTCTCTTTTTTGCATGTGTGCATGCCATTGTGCCTTTGCACTCCCTTGCTGCCTCCAGTGGGGTGTGTGTGTTTGGGGGGTTAGCTGCAATGACCAGAGCTAAACACCAGCTCCAGTGCTTTTCCACCTGTTTACACATGTGATTTTTAAGGTTCTCATTTGGGTTTGCCATCCTTCCCAGTAGCCCTCATTGATTGAAAGATAGCAGACAACAATAAATCAATTGAAAATAAAATGGGTATTTGGAGGGCTGTGGATGATGGGGCTTAGTGATATATCTGAAAGGTGAAATGATGGAATAAAATTGGCTGACTGATTCCTATAAGACTTTTCCTCACACTAATGAAATGCAGTGGACCCATTTCCCCCAAGAATACATCTGGTGTAATTTCCCTTTCAGCCATAAATTTATGCAGCCACAGACAGCTGAGCAATAAATTCTTTGTTTAATTTCTCATGGTTCCCTGTTGGGAAGGGTCCTTCATTTGACTGTACTTGATATGAAGAAGGGACATTTCTAGTCAGTTATAATCAGTTTGTTTCTCTGTGTGCTATATATAATCTTAAGGTCATTTTTATGCACTTAAGCAAATAGATAATTAAATAAAATTCTAATTATTTTAATTATCCCCATCTGGTGGTAGAATTAGCTTTGAGGAAATGAACTAATACTTTGTATTGGCTTTCATCTGTTCCTCAGAGGAGATAGCCCAGCCCTAACAGACCCATGCATACTCATTGCATGCTCGAGTGCAATATTACTGCTCAGGATTGGGAGAGGACTTCTGTGCTGTGTCTTAGGCTATCATGTGCTTCTCCTGGAAATTAACCCTGGCAAAATGTTGAAGTTAATAGAAGTAGGTACTGTTCTCTTACTTCCTCTCTTCCTTTATGTGGAAGTAAAACTCTCTTATCACCAGGCATGGTGGCCCATGCCTTTAATCCCAGCATCTGGAAGGCAGAGGTAGGAGGCTTGCTGTGAATTTGAGACCAGCCTGAGACTACATAGTGAATTCCTGGTCAGCCTGTGCTAGAGTGAGATCCTACCTTGAAAACAAACAAACAAAAACAAACAAACAAAAAATTCTCTCTAATCATTCTTCTTCAGCATTATTTAATAACTTAGATCTACAATTCCTTAATAGTTATAATTGTAAATTGTTAAGAACTCTTTATGGGAAGTTCTATACAGTGGTATGCTAACATATGCTCTTGGTTTATAATGAGGCAGGCAAATATTGGGAATAGTTTTGCCACCCAGAACACTACTTGGCTTGAGAAGTAAACATATCCTTAACCTGGGACACTACCTGCACTGAGTTATACATACACCCCACTCCTAACAGTGAACTAGGTTTCTCCTCCCACTAGTAGTATCATCAACTCCTATTAGAAAATTTTCTTAGATCCAGGATTGAAATATTGGGGGTCGTCCAGCTTGATCTGGTTTGAGGTACACATGCAATAGAAATAATTGTATTCTTTGAGTGAACTTTTAGGGAGAACCCCTTATTTACCATCTTATGCCCATGTATAAGTAAGTGTACATATGATGAACATAGGTGCATGATGAGAAGGAGCATGTACAGTAGAGGAAATGTTATATGACCCAAACCTCAATCAACCAAACAAGAGGACCACTCAAGATGCATTCCTCTCAACCTGAAAGTTCTCTAAAAGGAAGCCACTGATGACGTCTTGGTACCCTAGAGTACTTACACTCCATGGCCTGCAGCTCCTTTGGCCAGGCATTCAAACCTTTGCTCTTAATAAAATTTCTTGCTGTTTAACTACTTGTGTGAGCCATTCTTCAATTCTCTCAGTAAGATGTCAAGAACCTGAAAGCCCCAGAGACAGAGAAGTTGGGAAGACATGTTGATATTTGTTCCAACTGCATTTTTATTTATTTATTTATTATTTTAATTATTTATTTGTAGCATGTGGTGTGATGTATACACCTGTGTGGGCAGAAGCATGTGCCCCGTGTGTGCATGGAGGCAGAGGACAATGTTGAGTTTCCCCATCCATGGCTCATCCACATGTTTGCTTGTGGCAGAGTCTCCTCACTGACAACACCACTATCCCAGTAATTCACTGGTCTCTGATCCCCAGAGTCTGGTGTTACAGGAGTACATGGCCACGTCTACCTGTTTCCATGCTTGTTGGGGAATCAAACTCAGATGGTTTCACATTCAGATGGCCTCAGACCCTCATGGTTGAACTGCAAGCACTCTTACCTGGTGAAGCATCTCCCCAGCCCATGCTTCTATTGTTAATAAGAGGACATTTTAACCAAGAAAACTTCGCTCAGTATTCCAGATATAGTAGAACACTGAAATTTATTGTTGTGTCAAAAGGGATCTATACAAATTGAAAAACATTAAATGTGTAATATACATCATATCCATGCACACAGACAACTTGTAGAATTTTGTAGCTAGAATTTTAAGCATATTGATATCCTTGGCAACCATGTATCATATGATGCTGAGTGAAAACCAGTATAACAGCTTTGCTCCCTCAGATAAAATCTAAATGAATAGATTAGACATAAAAAAACTCTCCACAGTCAGGTTCCTATTGGGTTGCTTTTCTAGCAACCAGATGTTCTTGGACTAAATGATAACAAGAAAAATACTGAAATCTCCATTCTATTAACCTGGTTTTCAGTTTAACTGCACTTAAATGAAGAAAAGCTTAATGACAAAGGTATCTCTCTTTACACTTTGTGAAAACAGATTTAGATTTCCATGAGTTGTGATGGTGAGATTTCGTTTCTTTAATTGGTCTTCCAGGCATCACTGTTGGGCCACCATTTCCTGGGTTGATTGAAGTTTCTCCGGGGACCAGGCAGGCTGTGGGGAAACTCTGGAGCTTGGGCAACTCTTGTCTTTATTATGCTGAACAGCAATGAACTTGCATGTGATGCCTGGTGGTATTTGAGGGGCGGGTGTGGTTGTGTTTCTATCTGTGTGGCACCAATGTGCCAGGCTCTCTGGACTTTGAAGTCCAGTCTACCAGACCTTCAGTTCATAGGACAAGTGACAAAGGGAAATGCTTTGCTACCACAGAAGAACCAAGGTGTAGTTTATTGCTGTGTCAAAAAGGATCCCAGTGTCAGTAGGTTTGGCTAAGTAGTTTGTGGGGCTGGGGCAAACTGAAAATGTGGGGGCCCATATATAAAATTGTTAATGATTTCACAGAATTGATGCCAGAGCATTAAGCTAGTGTGGGCTGAAGTTCAGAGCCAGAGGGACTGCCCAGGTGATATGCCCATGGAGCTGGCCTGGATCTTACTTTCACCATGATGATTGACCTGCAACGCTTCAATAGGAACAAGATGCACCTGGCAGCTCTTCATTGCCATAGACAGGAAAGGATCCAGTCAGTGTTTCCTGTCTGAAACCACCTGGAAAGAGACTTACAATATACAACAGTAGAGTGGATGGTCTGAAGTCCGGTGGAAATAAAATTTCTAAGTCCAGATGACCACACCTAGAGCTTTCCTCACTTAAGGTAGATCACAGCCTTAAGTTGAAGAGTTTCAGTGAAAGCAGAGCACGGTGTCTTCTCTGTAAGTACAGATAACTAATCAGGAAGAGCAGACAGGCTCATAGTCCACTGGGATTCCTAAAAAGGTAGTGTGCAAACCAGACTGTTGAGTCTATGGCATTTGCTCATGACCTGGGAGGAAGTGCTCAATTAGAAAGGAACAAGTAGATATTAAAATACAGTTTAGACTTTCTTTTCAAGATATCAACATCTCTCGATGGCCAGTGTATTAGGCAGGCCTCTTAGTCATGGGTTATTTCCACTCTAAAAGAATCTTCTAGAGAAGAACTGTGTCTAAAGTCATGCTGCCACTTATAAAGCACGAAGTAGTAGTTGTGCCGATAGTTGAGGAAGCTGTTAAAAATCTAGAGTCGGGTAATAGTAGCTGGGTGAAGGAGAGTGTAGACATCAGAGATGGAAGACAGTATAGTAAAGTGAAGCATTTTATTTCAATTTTTGCATTCTGGCCATAGAGTGGCAGATGGAAATTTACTTATGAGATAATAACATTTGTAAATCCCACAAGTTCTGAGATAGCTTATAAAATCCACGTTGTGTTGTAGAACCACTAACAACCTAAATACTGTTAGGAAGAGAAGGAAATTTTAAGAAACCACCCCTTGATTTCTTAAGTAGTTGTAATATTTTTTGATATATTTATTATCCTTAATTAGATACATTGAATGAGCACATCTTATGATGGTATTCCCCATTTCACTCCTCCCTGTTCCCAACCCACTGGGGGCCCTACTCCGTGGGTGTATTGGGTCAGTCCATGGGCAAGGGGGTCATGAATAACACAGGAGGTAGCCAGCTTCCTCCCATTTGTGTGTTGTTGCTGAGGGGAACAATGTCTCTGGATATTCTCCTTCCCCCCTCATGGCTCTTACATTCTTTCTGCCCCCCTCTCCTACTCAGTTCCCTGAGTCATGCTGGGTGAGTTTTAATTCTGCTTTATTGTTGAGATCTTAAGTGTCTCTGTACTAATGCTTTGGGTTGTGTGGGATCTTTTGGTGTCTGTCTCTGGATCTCTCTGGGTTAATTGACTCGCTGTGGTGATAGGACTCTTTTTTGTCACACCACTCTCTCAAAGGTTTCATTTGGGGCCTACATGATAGGCCCAGGATGGTTCATGTCTTGCTGGGATGTCCACCATCATCCTGTGCCTTATTGATAGAGTTGGACTGACCACGGCTCTCTTACTGCCTTCTGAAAAATACAAAAAGAATCTCCATCAGTGAGATCAGTATAGGTTAAATAAGACACACATTGCTAATTTGGCAAGATTCTTTAGGGAGTAGCCTCTCTGCAGTTCTCTGGTGGTGGGAATTTCCCCTTGGTTTTTGGTCCCCATAGGATTCTGCCCTGGATTCCAATTCCAATTAAAGGTTCTTTGTCACTGAGTGGATTTCTTGGCCAATTTGAAAGCCGTTGATTATCCCCCTAGGTTTCGGTGCCACTATTGCACAAAGATCACTTCTTGACTCACTGTTCTCTCCTATAAAGCAGATTGATCAGCATTCTCATGACACCCATCTGAATTTTATATCAGAGGTCTCTGCTCTCTCCAAATATCATTGACCAGTTTCCCCTGGCAGCTCAGGTAGCACCTACCAGCACTGCACATGCTACCATCTGGAGCTGGTTGCCATTCTCTATCTCCCAGGATTTCTCCCTGTTGTGCGATGACTTTCTGTGGTTTCTTCAGATTTTGGGACCCTCACTGTGACCACACCTCCACCGCTGAGCACACTACTCATTCACAGGGAAGAATTATCTCCACACTTGATAGAGAATTTGCAATTGTTCACTTGGTCCACTGCTTTCTTGACATGTTCTCACATTCCTTTTTAGAATGTGCTTCTGGGGTATGCTTTATATTGCTTAGTAAGAAATTATTCTAAACATTAATAGCTTGAAACAACATTTATTGTCTCAAACTAGCCAAGTACTAAAAATCTTGGTATCTTAATTATGTTCTTTGACTTAAGGTTTCTAACATACATAGGCCAGGTCTTTAGTGTCACTCCAAGGTTGTCTCCTGGTTGCTCGTCTGGACATAGTTCTGCCAGGGTTTGTAGTCTGAGAGCCTTGGTTCCTGACTATTGGCCAGAGCCCACCCTTGGTTCCTTGCTGCATAGGTTTTTCCATCAGCAAGGCAGAACAAGCAAGTAAGAAGCCAAGATAGACCATCACTAGGATCCAGGACTGGATAAGGGAAGACACAGTTTTCTATTACCTGCTCTTAGAAGTAACATCTATTACTCTTTCCTATTAGTCAGAAGCATGTGTCCAGGTCCACCTCATGCACAGGTGTAGGGGGAAGGAATGGCACAAAGGTAAAAGTAACAAAGGCAGTGATCATTGGGAGCTGTTTCAGAAGCCACCCTACATGGGGTCTCTTACTGAGCACTCATTCCATATATTTTAAATATGCATACACTGAACCTGGGGGTATCAATCATTTGCCCAGCTAGATCTCAATGTTGCTAAATTTTGTGGAAACTGCTACATTTTAAAGCTTCTGGTTCATGAATTAATTTATTTTCTAGGTTATGTTGAAGATGAAATTTTTATTCTTTTATATCTCAAAGGAAATTTAGGATGGAAGGGAATAAATATGTACAATCAAATTTTATTTGTATATGGTAATATACAACTTTTCAAAATTAGGGTATGCTAAGTTTCTGTTGCTATGGCAATATCTGTGAAAATCAACTTGAGAGGAGGGAAGATTTATTTTGGCTCATGGTTTCAGAGGAGTCAGTCCATAGTAGGCTGGCTCCATTGACTTTGGATCTGCAGCATGACATTCTGGCAGTGAGTGTGTGGTTAAATAAAGCTGCTCACCTCATGGTGGATTGGAAAAAAAATTGTGTGTGCATGCATGTGTGAGAGAGAGGGAAAGAGAGAGAGGTAGAGATAGAGAGAGAGAAAGAGATACAAAGATAGATAGAGATAAAGCAGGGTTTTTTTTATCAAGGAACCCCATATTTTGAATACCCTAATTTTGTTCCACTAGGTCCCACCTCTTAAGGGTTTCTCTGCTTCCCAAAAGCCCTACAGGATGGCCACTAGCCTTCAAATCATGAATCCTGGTGGACATTTCTTAAGTCTTATGTGTAAAGTTTTCAAACTGTTTCATTTAACCATAGAAGAGTTGAGTAGATATAAAACTACCGATATACATTCTTTTCTCCTCAAACCTTAGCTGACACTAATTCACTGTCTTCTCACCGTTTCTCTGAAGATAACTTTCCCTAAGCAGTTGCTTGCTGACATCCATTCCTGCTTGCTTTCTGGATCTGAACTAAGAAAGAATGACTTCCTTCCTTCCTATGGTCCATTTCCCCTCTCCCAGCAGCTGCTGGGAGGGAGTTACAGCTTGTCTTCCCTATGGTTTTTTTTTTTCTCAGAATTGCTAATAAAATTGTCTTTGAGCATTCTTCTGAATCCATTTCGAGATTCATTCATTAAGGAGACTAACAACCCATGAAAGGGAACCGCAATTCCCTGGTGACACTTCCACAAGTACCTGCTTGCTAGTTTTTCATGTTTGCTGGTTGGCAGAGGTTTCTCTCTGCTTGCATCTGTGCAAGGAGCTCCTCCAGCTTCTTCTTTCATTGACAGAATTTCCCCTGAATCTGCAAATCTGAAATCAATCCCTTCCTCCCATAATCGGTGCCAGGTTTGGACATTCATTCCAGCAATGTGGAAGCTGTCTACTACAGAGGGTGTACCTTGGAAGGCTATCTTGTCCTCGTGTTACAGATAGGCAGGTATTAGGCTTGGAGGTCATTGACTTGCAGTATGGACCTTACCTGTCATTTCCCTGCTAACAGAAAGGAAAATATCACACTCTTCTAATCTTCCATGGGATTAAAAAATACCATATTAAAGGGAGGAGGGTGGATGCTTCTAGGCTTCTATAAAAGAAAAGCTAATTTGAGTTTTACCTCTGGCCCTGGGTGGAGACATAGCATCCTAAAATAACCAAATATCTAAGATTATGGTACTTTCCCTTAAGAGCTTATTCAAGTGA
>PVHP010015228.1:0-19512 GCA_004024765.1 Zapus hudsonius
GCTTGCCAGAGTGTTGGTATTGAGAGCTGAATTCCTCTCAGCCTTCCCTGAAGCAGGGTTTCCACTGGGCTGGCCTCTGACCCCCGCATGACCAGGTCACAACATGATGACACTTCTGAAGTAAGTAGAGAACAGAACAGACATGTGACAGTCAAGTTTGGCTCACCTGTGACTGTAAGGTACACGCTGGAGTAAGTGTGCATTCACCTGTGAACGGTTCCCAAGGCTTCTGTGAGAACTGAGCTATTATTGGTCAGGAATGCCTTGAGGTGCAATTAAGATAACCAGACTTGGGACAAAGACTTCCTAGTAGAACTGTCTAGATAGGACCAGTCCTGTCCGGCTGAGATCCTGGCATCCTGACCCTGCCTTATCTCCTAACTTACCCACAGTACAAATGGTGGAGTGTCTGAGTATCCCCACCCAGCTGTGGCCAGGAGAGAGGGTTTTAAGCTGCTGCTTCAGAGGAGGATCAGGCAGAACTAAGCCTCATGGCTTTCTCAGCAAGCAGGTCATACTTGAAAGGACCTTAGCCAAAGGTTCCTGGCCCCCCAACCCCCACCGTTCACTGGGTTTTGAAGTTGAAGCAAACCCTCATAAAGCTTCTCATGTGGGGACTGGGTTTTATTGTAACCATAAACAGCTCCCAGTACCACAACAGGTGCACCTGGGGCCTTGGTTAAATAATAAATGCAATCTGCTTTGTTTCCTACCACACAGCCGCAGTCCCTGGGCAGCTGCAGTGGGGCTGGTGCAGCTGAGCAGAGGCCCAGGGTGGAAGGGCTCCTCCAGGATCTGGGAGGGAGTGCTCTGACCTTGGCCTCAGGGAGAACAGTGTGGATATTGACAGGGTGATTCTTCCACACCTATATGGACTGTGGCTGTGCAAACAGCAACCTGCCAGCTGTGGACCCTCCACACACTGCTCTCCACACCCAGTTGCTTTCTTGCTTGGGACATATGACTCCATTGATTTGGAAAATTCTAATGAGTAAATGAATTAGAGATGAGGTTCTGGGCCTATGCTGCTAGTGTTAAGAATCTGCCCAGCTGTTGGGGCTGTTTGTAGAATCTATCCCTGAAGACTGTCTGTTGCGGTCAACTTCCTAGTTGCTGCACAGAAAGAACCCAAACAAAAGTGGCTTGTAGAGGAATGGGTTTATTTGACTTACGGACTCGGGGGGAGACTCCATCCTGGCAGGGAAGACGATGGCATGAGCAGAGGGCTGGACATCACCTCTGCCACAGCACTGCAAACAGCGGCAGGAAGGTGTGCCAAATACTGGCAAGGGGGAGCTGGCTTATAACCCCCATAAGCCCACCCCCGACAACACAGCTTCATCAAAGTTGTAAAACCCAAACTGCCATCAGCTGAGGATTGATCTATCAGAACACATCCATTTGTTTGTGGGGGACACCTGGATCAAACCATGACACTGTCCTTGGGCAAAAACGCTCCCGAAAGAGAGTTCTGGGCACCTGACACCCACCAGGATGCCTGCTACCCCCCCAAACAACAAAAATCATAGAAAACAATGATGGCAAGACTGGAGAACTGTGCACTCTCAGTGGATATATGAAATGCTGTAACTGCTACAGATTATACTATACCCCGAAGAATTGAAAGAGATATTTCTATGCTAGGGTTCATAATGGCATTATTTACAGTGGCTAAAATATAGAAGCAATCCCTGTGTCTATTGCTGGGTGAATGAGGAAATGGGACAAAGTGAGATGCATGAGGAATAAAAGATTAATCTGCTTTAACTGTGTTTTTTATGCATGTGTGTATGTGTTGGTACATGTGGGTGTCATGTGTATGTACCTGTGTGAACATTGAAGCCAGAAAAATTCCATACACCTTTTTTTTTTTTTTTGAGGTAGGGTCTTTCATTGGCCCGCAGCTCACTGATTGGGTTAGACTGGATGGCCAATGAGCCCCAGGGATCCACCTACTTCTGTCTCCTTAGAGCCGGGATTAGAAGCACATGCCACCACTCCTGGCATTTTTCATGGGTTTCTGGGGCTTGAAGTCCTCATGGCTTGTAAGCAAGCATTTTATTGACTAGGCTGTCTCACCCGCCCCTGGTCAGCTTTGAAAAGGATGGAACTTCTGAAATGTACTACAACATGCATGAACTTTGAGAGCATTGCACCAAGTGAAATAATCCCGAAGAACAAAGCACTAAATTCTGTACTATTCCACTTACTCGAAACATGAAAAGTAAACTCATGAGACATCGAGGAATATTGGTGGGTGCCTGTAATCCCAGCACTCGGGAGGGAGAAGCAGGAAGCATGAGTTTGAGGTCAGCCTGGACTACATAGTGTGTTTCAAGCTGGCCTGAGTTACTTGATGACAACCTGTCTCAAAAAAATAAAGTCATAGAGCAGAGCATCAGTTGCCAGGATCCTGGGGGAGGAGGAATGAGGAGTCATGGTTGAGCAAGTACAGAGAGTTCTTGTTTAGCAAGATGAGAACTATTAGGGAGAGCTGAACAACGGTTGCCAGGATCTTGGGGCGGGAGGAAGGAGACGTCATGTTTAGTTAGTAGGAGTTTGCTTACCTGTTATGGAGGCTTGATGAGTTTCAGGATGGAAGCTAGAATATTAGGTGTATTTACCACAGAAGGGGAGAGAGACGGAGTTTCAGAGCAAAATGGTAGTGACCAGAGTCAGGGTTCTTCAACCAAAGCAGAAACTCTTGATTTCATTGGTTGTGATCTCTCTGCAGACACAGAGTTATGATAACTTCAGTATAAATGCAATGAACGGAGTGGTAAGCCAGGCACGCACATATATCTTCGGTCTTGACCATCATTCAATTAAGTCCTCGGTTTACAAGTAAGATCCCCAAGGTATGTGGATTGAATGAAAATTCAATGTGTGTTTTGCCATTAGCTAATTAGTACCTGCCTCTGTGGTGGTGGCAGATGGATGGACGGATACAGGGATGTAGTGACTTGTAGAGACAAGCTCTCATTTCATCCACGCCCCAGCCGCTGATGGTTTAGGTCAATGAAACATCATTCTTCCAGTCTTTCAGGCAGGAAAACTGAAACTCAGAAAGAGGCTGGCCTGCCCTGTCACACACATAGCACATAGGAAGTGGTCTCCAAACTCCCATTCTCTGTCTCTTTGAAACAGTGGGGCAAGGCTCCAAAGGATTGCTGAGCCATTAGGGAGGTCCCCAGAAAAGGAGAGGCAGCCCGTGAGACCCCAGCCCCAGCTCACTGGCCAAGTCACAAGACTCTTTCCTAGACTCGCTTTTATATTTTCTTTGGATCTTGTCCAAGTTCAGCTCAACAAAGAACATGATGGACCCAATCTCTTTTCTCTGAGGGTCAAGTGAGGAAATCAAAGGAAGAATCCAGACACTCAGAGACCTAAAAATGAGGCCTGATTAGGGGGACAAAGAGCCCCAGGTTATACCACAGTATCCCCAGCCTCAGTCTGCTGTGCCTACACCCCCAGATCACGACCACAAGTGTTCAGAGAGAACCTGTAGTTGCCAACGTGTCTTCAGGCACATAGAACAGACATCTGCAAAGACACAATAGAACTTTGGGGTGAAGTCATAGATCACTGAGCATTTATTTACAGAGCACTTCACCATCCACTGGAGCAAGGAAGGAGACAAAAAGGACATGAGGGCTGGAGAGATGGCTCAACAGTTAAGGCGCTTGCCTGCAAAGCCTAACAACCCAGTTCAATTCCCCAGCACCCATAAAACTAGATTCACAAAGTACAAGTGACTGGAGTTCATTTGCAGTAGCTGGGGGCCCTGCTGCACCCATTCTCTCTGTCTCTCTTTGCTTGTAAATAAATATTTTTTTAAAAAGAAAGAACACATGACACAGAGCCTTGCCTGCAGGGACACACAACACCCTCACATTGGAAAGAACGTGATGCCAGGATGTCCTTAGTTACGTGCTGACGTTGAGGCTGTGGGAGGTCAGGGCTGAGCTGTTTGGGCCAAGGGGCACAGAAACTGGTCATGGAAAATGTGACTGGGTCAGGGAGGCAGTTGTAACTTTAAAAAGCCATGGAGAGCGAGAATTCCTAAGAAGGAGGAGTGAGCATGGCCGGAGAGAAGGTGCTGAAAGGCAGGAAGGGTGAGGGGTGATGTCCTTGTGCTCTGGGGACAGACTGCTTCGTTCTGCCTGCCACCTTGTGCTTCATTTCTTCCCTAATAAAACAGGGTGGCCACGGAGATCCTAGTATCCTCTAGAAATAATCGTAAGCATCTAGTTCATGGGGTTGGTGTTTACAGCCACCTTCCTCACAGGCTGGGTAAATGAGTATAATATATGGAGAGAGTCCTTGAAAGGCACTTGTCTTGATTACACTGGAGTTGTCATTCTTCAGTGACATTCCTTGAGACTGTACCACGTGGTAGTGAAAGAGGAGACTCTTCCTGTTGAAGACCCCTAGAAAGGAGAGAGACAAGGCTGAATGACACAGATGCATCACCATTGCACAGAAAACACAGAAAAACTCAGGAGCAGTGAGACTCAAGAGCCGCTTAAGACAGCCTAGATGCATCCCAAGAGGACTTCTCCGAGGAGATGAAGGTTACCGAAGATCAGAAAATTGGGAGATATTGGAAGTGACAAGCATAGTGGGCAGGAGAATGAGGACAACTGTGATTGGAGATTCACCAGCAGAGTCTTGAGGGCTTGGTCTAAGGGGCCAGGACTTGTCAGGCCATGGGGAGTGATTAAAGAGACTTGAAAAGGGGTGTGAGGATCACTCATGGAGGCTGTGCCTGGGATGGGGGGGGGAGTTCCTCCCTCTCTGTTCAGTTTTCTCCTCTGAAAGTTGAAGAAGGCTGTGAGGACAAGTTTAGTGGATACTCTCCCACCTGCACTAGCCCATCCCCACCATGCCTGCCAGGCTGATGTTATCCTTTGACTGGTCACACCACTACAAAGGACAGATTGGCAGACACATCTGAAATGCTGTTACATCATGTCCTCAGCAAACACTTTCTGAGCACCTAGCATATGCAGGTACTGGTCCCTGGGTTACTCATTGTCTCAGTCAGCCACACGCCCTGGGATGAACCTCCAAACCAGGCACAGTTTATGTGAGGAAGAGATTTACTGAAGTTACAGATCCAGGGGAAGTTCCATAATGGCAAAAGAGTCTGGGCTCCTTTCACAGGTCCAAGAAGAGGGAGAGAAGCCATCAACACCACACACACAACACATCAGCAAACAGGCAGGAAGAGGATGAGAAAGATTTCCTTCCCCTTTATATAGCCTTAGGGCAGGGTCTTGCAAACATTTCCCAGACTTGTTGGCTTCCTGAATCTGTGGAATTTCCTTCCTGCACTGCACTGCCCTCCCAGAAAAGATATGTTTGTTTCTAGCTGACATGAGTTCCTGAATCCCCTGAGCCTCCTTTCTCTCTTCAATTCAGAGGAAATTTGCTACACAACACTCAAGCTTACCATGCATTGCTAAAAGGTCAAGTTGACAACAAAACTTAACCATCACAGTCATGGAATTTGCCCTCCTGAAGCTTGCAATCTACCTCTCAGCACATGGGCCAGTATTTCTGTTGAACACTCCATGCATGGGCTCCAGACAGGAAGCGGTCTGTTTCCACCAGGAGGTCTGTAGGCCTGTGTGTGGTGTTGGCAGGTGCATGCTGGGCCTGGGCAGGATGAAGCTCATACAGCGCTGTCTTTTGTGCTCCCTCATGGACCCATGATGCTCGCATGGACCGGTGCCTGCACAGAGTAAGTGCTCAGTAAAGATTTGCTGAGTACATGACTTTTAACATCAAGCAGGCAGCCATCTCATTTATCAGCCTCTTTAAGGAAGACTTTCAAAGTTGCTCTGAGTGGAGATGGGCTGGAAACCCTGGAGAAGGTCTAGTCTAGTCTGTTCCTGTTTAGTAGAGGTTTAGGGAAATACAAACTCTTTTCTACTTAGGCTAAAAATAAACAAATAGCTAAATAAATATTCAAATGAAAACATTCCACTCCACAAATGTTTCAAAGCCAGTTTTCTGGGCATGGTCCCTGGCAAGGAATGGTTTCTCTGTGGATTCTTTAAATCCCATTGTCTCCTGCTCACACCCCTGTGTTCCCACAGTCTTCCTGGGAGCCCTCTCTCTGTTCTGATGCTGGAGGGTTGGTTGTCATTTGTCCAAAGACAACAGTTTAATATGGGTGTATCCTGATGACAAAACCAGGCCCAGGGTCTGGGGATGGAACCTCTTTGAGCCAGGCTGTTTCTGGGACATGTGCCACAATTCTCAGTGGTTCCTAAGTCCTCCCTGTCTCACTCAAGACTCTTGCTTTCCCATAGAATGACTACCTCCTGGATGTCCCCAAGGCTGATCTTTGTCTCAAGCCAACATGATTAGGTGCATGTTTTCTCTTCACCCTGCTGCCAGGGCCTTGTATATGGATCCCAAGGGTGTGATCTGAGGCAATGTCAACTCCATGAAGTGTTCAGAAGTTTGACTTAGGTAATATTCAGTACATGCAGAGTAGATGCATAGCCAGGGTTGGACAATACCTTTTCCCACACCTGATCGTTTTAAATTTTTATTTATTTATTTGCAAGTAGAGAGAGATAGAAAGGAGAGAGCGAGAGAAAAAATGGATGGGTCAGGGCCTCCAGCTGCTGTAAACGGAATTCCAGATGTATGTGCCACTGTGCATCTGGCTTTCATGTGGGTACTTGGGAATAAAACCCAGGTTATTAGGCTTTGCAGGCAAGTGCCTTAACTGCCAAGCCATCTCTCTAGCCCCTACGTATCTTTTTAAAATCTATACTTTGGTAATGGAAGCCATCTGTGATGGTTAAATTTTATTGTCAACTTGACCTTTTTAGTAATCTTGGGTGGGTCTCTGAGGTTGTTCACAGGAAGGCAGCCTCTCAGTAGGGGGCAGGATGAAAGGAAGCTCAGGGGAGCTACAGACAGACATCATTTTCTGGGAGGGCAGTGCAGGAAGGAAGTTCCAGAGACACAGAGGATCAACAAGTCTGGGGAAGGGTTGCAAGACCCCATCCTAAAGTTATATAAAGGGGGGGAAATCTCCTCTCTCCCCCTGCCTGTTTTGTGAGTGTGTATATGGTGTTGGTGATGGGTTTCTCTCTCTGGACCTGTGAAAGGGGGGCAGCCTCTTTCACCATTATGGAACTTCCCCTGGAAATCTAATAGCTTCAATAAATCAGCGTTCGGCTGACTATGACACCATCTTAAAACTTGTATATATTTTTTTGCTGGGAAAGCAGACTAAGCTATAATGCATACATACACTGTTTGCAGTATTGGAGATCAAACCTTGTATATGGTAAGAAAGTACTCTTCCTATTGAAATAAATTTCCAGCTGTTGGCATTTAGAAATGGGTCTCATTTGGTAGCTCTATCTAGTCTTGAACTCACTATATAGCCAAGTTGGCCTTGAACTTACCTTCTTCCTGACCCAGCTTTTTGGGGGCTAAGATTACAAGTATATGCCTCCACTTCTGGCCTGCGAATTATTGTATTTTTAAATGAGGCTTCATACTTTATTTGCTACTTTAGTTGATTTTGGAATCTTAAACTCCAGCCATTTAAAAGAGAAAAGCCTAGCCTGGCATGGTGGCACACGCCTTCAGTCCCTGTGAGTCCCAGGCCAGCCTGGGCTACAAAGGGAATTTCAGACCAGATTTGGTTAAAATGAGACCCTGCTTAAAAAACAAATAAATAAACAAACAAACAAAACCACAACACAATAAACATAAAAGTCCAGGCCAGGCTGGGCTAAAGTGAGACCTTGCTTTGAAAATAAAGGAGAAGAAAAGAAAAGCAAAAAGCACATAAGAGAGAGAGGCCTGCGTGTTGTTTATCTCAAAACTCAATGTCTGCCACGAACCATGAGAATCCTTTCTGGAGCAGGTGAGCACACACAGGCATGCCAGTCTACCATCAGGAAGAGATGGGGGCTGGTCTTGGCTGCCTTCCCAGCCCCACTAGGCGCTGGCTCTGCAAGCCAAAAAGTCTTCCTATTGCTTCTCCTAGATTTAGCAGAGCAGAGGGGCTGAAAGCACTGTAATGCTAAGAGGGAGTGGAATTAACAAGAGCATTAAAATCCACACCCCTGCCCCAGCCTGCTTCTGAAACACTTTATGTGATCACTAAGGGGTCCTAACACTGACCCACCTTCCATCCCCTGCCCATTCCTTCTCTGGAGGCGATTAAGGAGGAGAGCCAAAAGGCAGCGGTGGACAGTCAGAGGGGGAGGAGGAAAAAGATGAGCTACAAATTGAGCCATTAGTCTATGAATAATTGAGAGTTGCCTCTTTTTGAAAATTGACATTTTATAATGGTTTGGCCGGAGCTGAGGCCAAGAGGACTTCATTCTAGCTTTGTCATAGTAACTAACCTCAGGGCTCAAAGCCAGACCTACAAAGTTCCTCAGGCAACAGAAGAACTGCTATTTTTACTTGGGGTAAGGTGGCCCCTGACCACTCCTTCAGCCATTTTTATCACACGTGGGAAAGGCCCACAGATTGGGAATCACAGTGGTCTTCCACCAACTAGATCTGTCCATGAGGGAGGACCAAATGAACCCGGTCTTTGCTTGAAGGTTCTGGAAGGGTTTCACAGCTTTCAGTGGGTCTTTGCTTTCAGTGGGGTGAGAGAATGTTATGGGAATTCAGATAGGGGCAGAGATGGGATCTGAGCTGCAGGTGTTGACTTGCCATCTCTTGGCCTTGGGGGGTGCAGGCGGGGGAAGATCCCTGAAGCTGGGTCACGTGCCTGGCAGGTGTAGCACCTTGAATGCTTACTGTGGACCCTGGGGTCCACGCATTCACCTGACAAGCTGGGCCTTAACTTAAGCTGCATGGCCCTGGAAAATAAAAGAATAATAATAAATAAAAGAATAAATACAAGAATTTCTCTGAGCTTTAATTCTGATTTCTGTGAAATAAAGGGAGGGGGGTGGGAAGGAGAGGGGGGTCAAAATATCAGCACTCAGAATTGTTCTTCCAGTATTTGGCATAACAGATATCAGTTACCCCACCTCTGCAGTCTGTTGGGGTGTGGCAACCACTCTCTTGAGTAGTAGAGTCCCCAGGTAGGAGCTGCTGGTGCAGGGGAATATTCTCTTGAGTCAGGGTGTCCTCTACTGGTCTTGCTTGAAGTCAAGAGGGCTCCCTAGGAGGGAGGTCTTAGAGCTTTTACTAACTCTGTAAAACACCTCAGATTGTCATGGCATCCCTTAGGACTCTGAAGGCCAACGTGAGGACGGAGGTAAGCTAGCACTTTTTTTCCATCAACAAGAGATCCAAGCACAGTAGAGCTCTGGAGCACAGGATGACACACGCCTCTTCCAGGCAATTCTTCATGAGGAGCTGGAAGGAAGAAGGGCGATGGAGGGATGGAGTCTGAGAGAGGCAGGAGTCCTTCAATCTGACCCCCCAGGAAGACACTGAAAAGAGTTGATCGGTGATGAAACTAACATACCAATTTACCTGAATGATTTCATAATTCTTTCTTTTTGGCTTGTGAGATCTTCAGTCTCCAGCCCAGAACAAGCAGAGGAACTGCAAAGAACATTCTTAAAAGGACCTGGAGAAAAAGCTGGGTATGGAGTCTGAGGTGGGAGGATCATCGTAAATTCGAGGCCAGCCTGGGGCTACAGAATGAGTTTCAGGTCAGCCTGGACTAGAGTGAGACCCTACCTTGGGGGAAGACAAAATGTCACTGTCAGCAGGATGACAGAGAGGATACTCCAGGAGCTGCTCCTGCTTACAGGGGTGTCTGATGGTAGATTGGACGCTCCTGAGACCTCACTCAGTGCCTTCATGGCTGCTGATGGTGCTGGTACCAGGCTCTCGATTCAGTCCTAATGCCCTCCTCCTTGGTAGAACCATCTGCCCTCCCTGCCCCCGGGGCAGCCAAGAGATGACTCCTTCCCAGACCCAGGAGGTGGCCCTGAATTTCCTGGTTGAAGCCAGGCAGGGCTGGTGCTGGTGCTGTGCCAACCTCTCCTCGGGCAAATCTGCTGATTCATCTCCCTCTCCTGAACAACCCAGAGAGCTGGCATGCCAGAAGCGGAAAGGAGGGGTCTGATGGCACTGGCCACCTGGCAGGGACTGACCAAAGGACGTAGGAACACAACCACCTGCCACCCCAAGCTGCATACTAACTGTACTCAGGATAAAATAACGTGCTCACTCAAGGGTGTCCAGACCACAAGGAACAACAGCACAATTTGAAGAGGGAATTCTGGAACATAGGGAATGGAAAGTTTTACATGAGAAAGTGGTTAACCTGAAAAACCTTCCAAAATTAGGTTAAGTGCTGGGCATGGTGGCACGGGCCTTTAATTCCAGCACGTGGGAGACAGAGGTAGGAGGATCACTGTGAGTTCAAGGCCAGCCTGAGACTACAGAGTAAGTCCCAGGTCATCCTGGGCTAGAATGAGACCCTACTTTGCAAATAAATAAATAAATAATGTTTGGTATATGATGAAGCTTAATGACTTTTAAAAAGTCGCATATTTACATACAAAAAAAGCAGAGTGAAGCCGGGCATGGTGGCACATGCCTTTAATCTCAGCACTCGGGAGGCAGAGGTAGGAGGATCACCGTGAGTTCGAGGCCAGCCTGAGACTCCATAGTGAATTCCAGGTCAGCCTGGGCTAGAGCGAGACCCTACCTTGAAAAACCAAAAAAAAAAAAAGCAGAGTGGACTGGGGAGATGGCTCAGTGGTTAATGGCACTTGTGTGCAAAGCCTGATGGCTCAGGTTTGGTTCCCCAGCACCCACAAAAAGCTGGCTGAGCATTTGTTTACAGCAGCAGGAAACCCTGGGGCACCTATACACAAATATACACCATCTCTCTTTCTCTCTCTCTCTCTTTGTCTTTCTCTTTCTCTCCCTCATGTATATACATGCATGCAAATAAAATAGAAATTTTCAAAGGCACAGAGAGGTGTAAAGAATCAAGGAAGCACAACCTACAGAGAACTCAAAAAAATTAATAACAAAAAAGCAAACTGTCCTCTCACAAAATGGGGCACTGATCTCAACAGAGAATTCACAGAAGAGGAAACACAAATGGCCTTTTCTCACGTGAGAAAGTGCTCAGCACCCTTAAGCATCAGGGAAATGCAAATCAAAACCACAATGAGATACCACCTTTCCCCAGTCAGAATGGCAATCATAAAGAAAACCAACAACAATCGTTGCTGGCGAGGATGCGGGAAAAAGGAACCTTCATTCACTGCTGGTGGGATTGCAAACTTGTTCAACCACTATGGAAAGCAGTGTGGAGGCTTCTGAACAGAATGGGCATAGAACTACCAATGGACCCAGCTATCCCTCTACTAGGCATCTATCCACAAGATGTCACATCTCGACACAGAAACATTTGTACAACTATATTTATAGCAGCTCAATTCATAATAGCCAAGAATTGGAATCAACCTAAATGCCCATCCATGGAGGAATGGACAGCGAAACTGTGGTATATTTACATGATGGAATTCTACTCAGCTGAAAGGAAAAATGACATATCTCAATTTAGGAAAAAATGGTCTGACTTTGAGCAGATCTTACTAAGTGAAAAAGATCAGAGAATCAAACGCTGCATATTCTCCCTCATATGTGGTCCTTAACCAGGATAACCGTAAACTCTACGCAGACTAGTAGAAAGAAGATGCAGTGAGAGAGCTGGGGCCCATCTAACCCTACCAACCGACCGTAGGCCAATAGCTGAGATCCTGGCAAGAGATGAGCCACCACAGTCATGTCGTGAAGGATCCATATCCCCGCAGAGAATGACAGAATGAACAAGGGACCCACAGCCACAGCCATTCAATCAACATAGGATAAGCCAGTGAGGCAGAAACCAGTGATTTTTGACACAAAGACCCCTAAGCTCACAACATTAAAGCAGCCTTAATACTCACCCACCACGACTCAGGGAACTGAGCGGAAGAGGGGGTGGAAAGATTGTGAGAGCCGTGGTGGGGGAGATTATCCAGAGGCATGACGCCCCTCAGTAACAACACACTTGGGCCAGGAGAACTGGGCTGAATACTAGGCTATCCATGGTCCCCTGTCACAAGGATGGATCCAGACGACCCATGGAAGAGGATATCCAGCTGATTGGGGATGGGGGAGGGGAGCATCGGGGAATTGGGGATAACAACTCATTGTCCACTAAATAATGTAACTCATTATGGACAATAAAAAAAAAGAATCAAGCAAGCACAAACAAACATGGCCCATAATCCATCCCCAGATAGTATTTGTGGACGTGTAAAGGGAGTACTTGGGACTGGGGAGAGAGCCCAGTAAAGGGCTTGCCGCACAAGCCTGAGGCCCTGAGTTCAATCCCCAGCACCCTCGTAAAAGCCAGGCATGGAAAGCACTCACCAGCAGTGAGGAGGATCTCTCGAGCTTGCTGCCAGCTAGTCTATCTGAACTGACAACTTCCTGCCCAGTGAGAGACCCTGTCTCAAGAAATAAGGTAGAGCCATTCATTCATGGTGGTTCATGACTTGAATCCCAGCACTCCGGAGGCCGAAGTAGGAGGATCACCATGAGTATAGCCTGGGACTACAGAGTGAGTTCCAGCTCAGCTTGGGCTAGAGGGAGATCTTGTTTCAGAAAACAAAAACTATATATATAAAACAAGGTGGAGAACAATTGAGGAAGATACTGGTCTCAACCTCTGGCCTACACACACACACACACACACACATGTACACATGTGTACACACCATACACACATGCACATACACTACACACGCATGCAAAACATCTGAAGAGAATTCCAGTACTTGGTTAGTAATGTATGTGCCCAAAGGTACAAGATGAAAAGTGAAAGCCCCCATCCTCTTAGCCCCCGGCAACCAGGTGAGTATACCTGTAATCCCAGCATTTGTGAAGGGGAGAGAGGAGGATCACAAGTTCAAGTTCATCCTGGGCTAAATATGGAATTCAAGGCCAGCCTAGAGTACATGAGACCATCTCAGTAAATAAAGGAAACAAAACAAAAAGTCAGCCTCTAGACTGTAAGGCTCTGTGGGACACCAAGCATGTGGTCGTCCGTGGCTCCTTAGCAGGGGTGATATTCTCACGTAGTGTGCACTTGAGTTTCAGCACTGTGGTGGGAGTGTCACTTCCCAGTCAGAACCTGTACAAAGCACCTGGCTTCACAGATCCCATCATTTGCATGTCTTTATTCCCTCAACTGGTTCCATAGGAATGGACAGTTGGTCTCGGTCTCATTATAAAAAATCCCCAATGAACTTGATGGACAAATATCTTAGCCAAGTTACATGTGTGTAAAGGGAAGAAATTTGTATCAGGGGTATTCCCAAGTGCATGAATATATATTTGAACTGGTTTTTTTTTATTTATTTGTTTTGTTTTGTGTTTCAAGGTAGAGTCTTGCTGTAGCCCAGGCTGACCTGAAATTCACTATGTAGTCTCAGGCTGGCCTCTAACTCAGTGATCCGCCTATCTCAGCCTCCCTCCCGATTAAGATTAAAGGCATGCACCACTACACCCAGCATACATTTTAACTTTATTGTTTAATCAGGACCTATATTAGAAGAACAGTGCCTCTGAGGAACAAAAATGTTTTCCTGACTTAACACCTCCCTTGAAGGAACCTGCAAAGGATGAACCTGACATGGAAATGGGATCATTTATTACCTCATCAGGACTGAATGTTCACGCCAGTACGGTGGATAAAAAGGCTAACTGGACCAAGGAGATGAATGAAATAAATTTTTTGGGCTGTAAGTAGGATGTGGTCTCAACCACTGATTAGAAAAGAGATAGGGTTGTAAAGGACCTCTGATTCTGTTACTTGCCTGCGGGCCCTTGGGCTTTCTTATTGAAGATTTGTGTTAATTACTGCTGATGCTGCCTTGCAATCACCCTGGGGTTAGCCCGGGGCTGGAGGTCCACAGATGCCTAAGACTTTCTGAGGGTCTCCTGCTCAATTTCTGTTCCAGTTATCTGTTACAGTGATCTCTATTAACCAATTAATCAACCTCATGGTTCTGTGGGATGACTGGGCTTAAAGGATGGTTTTCACTTGAGGTCCTAGCACCTTCACGACACTCTTCTCGGACTGACTTGGGTCATATTTATGTCTACAAACATCATTCTGACCAGGAGCTAGGAATGAACAGTCAGGCCTGGGTCTGCGCAACCTCAGATCTGGGAGATAGGATCAGACTTGACTCAGTTATATGATCAGAGGCTGAGGGTAAGTGACCCCTAAAAAACAGAGTGAGAGATGGGACACTGTTGCAGTCAGCTTTCTAGTTGCTGCGCAGAAAGAACCCAAGCAAAAGAGGCTTCTGGAGAAATGGGTTTATTAGGTTTACAGTCTCGAGGGGAGACTCCATCCTGGCAGGGAAAACGATGGCATGAGCAGAGGGGTGGACATCACCTCTGCCACAGCACTGCAAACAGCGGCAGGAAGGTGTGCCAAACACTGGCAAGGGGAAGCTGGCTTATAACCCCATAAGCTCGCCCCCAACAACACAGCTCTAGCGAGGTTTTAATTCCCGAACTGCCATCAGCTGAGCATTGATCACTGAGAACACATTCATTTGTTTGGGGGGAACACCTGGATCAAACCATGACAAACACTGTGGACAAGATGAAGGCATACACCTACACCCCTTCACTGGGACTGGTCTGACCACCCTTGCACTGTCACATTTTGGGTCAATGGGCTTCAGATTCCCCAGCACAGATAAGGAGAGTACCACCACCTTCACTCAGGAGAATCAAGGGGTCACCTAGTGTGGGAACACTGAAGACCATCAACCTCAATCCTCCACACAGAGGTGACATCCATGACAGAACTTCTGAGAGCACCCAGGCATTCTCAGGAGCATACCTGCTTGGTGCCTTTTCAAAGCACTAAACACCTGTCATAGTGAAGCCAATGCACGCTAACACTTTACAGGTATTGTGTCAACCTTTTCCTCCATCTCTGGGACAGTCACTGTTACTAGCCCCAACCACGAAAAGAAAAAGTGAAAAGTAAAAGAACTTAAGCAACTCTCATGTTAGGAAGATAAAGACTCTGGCAAACCTGTACCTCATGTCTTCCCATGAGGTCTGCAGTCTGTAACCTGTAACTGTGACTTAGACCTTCTCTCCTTACTTAGTGTCTTTCCTTGGCTGCTTGTGTTTGTACTGGGGAGTAAACCTAGGGCCGTGTGCATACCAAGAAATCATTCTTCCACTGGGCCACATCCCCAGGCCTCTTTTTACTTTTTTATTTTGAGACAGGGTCTCACTATGTTTCTGAAATTGGCTTTGAACTCCCTCTGTGGCCTCAGTTTCCCAAGTAGGGCCTGTGCCTTCAGGCCCAGAGATCTTCGGAAGTTCTTTGGCAAATTCTTCAAATAAGAGTAGGCAGCCACTCTATTCCCTGTGAGCCTTCAGCTTTCTAAGCAGTGAGTGCCTAGCACTTTCTTGTGTTCTGAAAATAAAGTGTTTTGTAGAGTTTTCACTAACTTCCCTTCTTCGGATGTGCTGAGCATTCCTCTTAAAATGTGCTGTAAATCCATTCTGTTCCAAATAGGATCAAAACACCATAAAATACTGGGGCCCCTCTCATTCTGGCTAGTTAACACCCATGGGCACATTTGGCTCACCTCACTAGCTCAGTTGAGCATGGCATCATCTTCCATCCCCAAGATTTCCCCCAAGTGTCTCAAAGTCCCCCCCCACACACCCCAGGGTCTAACAAGGTGGGACTTCTTGGTGCCTCAAGGGCAGAGCTTTACCTTTATTCTGGTGAAATCTAATTCTGCTTATCTCCCTTGATTGTCTCCTCCCCTTAGCTTGAAATCATGCACTTGCCAAGACAAAACCAGCAGGCTCATTGGCATGGTAAAGAAAGGCAAGAACAGAAACACCCTGGAGCTGGCCTTAGGGACTTGGTGACTCACAAATTGCTCCCATGTTTAGTGCTTCACTTCCATAAGAACGATCTCTTTTCTGGTCCAGGGGATCGAAGCTGGGGTCTCACACATGCGAGGCAAGTGCTTTACTATGGAGCTATAGCTCCCACTACCCTTTTAAAAAAACTTTCTATTTTGAGGCATATTTATCAAATACTGTGATGAGCACTGGTAAGCCAAGGAACCCATTTCTCTATTAAAGTGTTTCAGGAAGAAAAGAGACTAGTATAGCACTGTTATATTCCCTCATTTATCTATTAGTTGTTGATCTCTGGGTATGCTATTTATTTGCTGAGATGCTCTGGGCATGTTGCTTAAACCATATCAGCCTAAATTTTCTTCTCTGTAAAATGGGGATAATCTCACATACTTCATAGAACTGACTTAGAAATTTAGTGAAACAAATGAGAAATAAAAGTTATTCTGAGAGAGCTGGGGCCCATCTAACCCTACCAACCGACTGTAGGCCGATACCTGAGATTCTGGCAAGAGAGGAGCCACCACAGTCATAACGTGGAGGATCCATATGGAATCCCACAGAGAATGATGGGAGGAACGAGGGACCCACAGCCACAGACATTCAATCTACACAGGATAAGCCAGTGAGACAGAAACCAATGATCTTCGACACAAAGACCCCAAAACTCATAACCTTAAAGCAGCCTTAATACTCATCCACCACGACTCAGGGAACTGAATGGAAGAGGGGGCAGAAAGATTGTAAGAGCCGTGGTGGGGGAGACTATCCAGAGGCATGGCACCCCTCAGTAACAACACACTTGGGCCAGGAGAACCAGGCTGAGTACTAGGCTATCCAGGGTCCCCTGCCACAAGGACTGATCCAGATGGCCCACGGAGGAGGATATCCAGCTGATTGGGGATGGGGAGGGGGGCATTGGGGAATTGGGGATAACTCATTGTTTGCCCACTGAATAATGTAACTCATTATGGACAATAAATATATATTTAAGAAATAAAAGTTATTCTGAATGGCTCCTGGCTGTTGATAAATAAATACTTACTAAATATTTTTTGAGCCAGTTAATATTTATACGCTTCAGGAACCTCCTTTCCTGATTCCTGGGACAAACCTGTGACTCCCGACCTTTCTTCAGACCTCTCTCAAAACTTCTAGTGAGCAGAAGATCTGTCAGTTTTCTCTTTTTCCCTCACATGGGTCACCTATGGGTTTGCTCTCTTGGTGGCAGTCTGAAGACTTTTTGGTCACTGCCTGGAGCCACCTAACTACAGAGGACTTCGTAAGTAGCACTTGAGTGCTCTTGATGGAGACCAGAAGAGACAGCTTCCTGCCTATCATGACATCACATACATGGCAGTCTTCGGGACGCTCTCTCTCCCCTCCTGTATTTGGGTCTTTTTCACCTTTTCTTCTGAAATTTTTTTCTTATAAATAGGTTCCACCTCCAAGTATTCTCCGCCTCCACCTCCCTACTCCCCACAGGCCCTTCTCCAGTATAAACCTCTGGGTAATTCAGTTATCAAAGGGAGAAGACTCCTCCCTCTCCTATCTCCTCACTCCTCCTTTTATTTTTGTAAGGTCACCCAAGGTTATCATAACACCAGGCAAAGGGACTCTCTCAAAGGCTGCAGGGCTAGCTTGGTGGATGAAGCGTTTCAGCATAACCACGAGGACCTGTGTTTGGATCCCCAACACCCACATTTTTGTTGGACATGGTAGTATGCTCTTCTGTAACCCCAGCACTGAGGGAGCAGAGACAGGGGGTTCCCCAGGGCTTGCTGGTACCTAATCAAGCAAAATTGATAGCTACAGGTTCAGCGAGAGACTGTCTGAAAAAAATAAGGGGAAGGCAGATGGTGATCTTTGACCTCCACATGCACCAAGGTGCACAGCTATATACACACAGACTGCACACACATGTGTGCAAAAGTAAATAAATAAATGAAATTCATCATAAGTGGTGATCCCTTGACAGAGGACATTTCCTAGCTGACCCCAATCCTCTTGTCCCCCCTAGATAAAAACTGCAAAGTTTCTCGGCAATTCACAGATGAGTGACAGCTGATGCTCTCCCCTACCTCCACACACACGTGCACACACACACACACACACACATGTGCACACAGTGCATACACCACAGCACACATACTACACGTGCACAGGGAGGAGGCACTCAGCTGCATTCATTCATCTCTCTCCTTCCCGATTGCAGGTGCAAAGTGGCCAGCTGCTTCATGCTGGGGTACCGTGCCTTCCCTGCCATGGTGACTGTGTCCCTGAGAACTGCAAGACAAAATGACCCCTCCCTCCCTTGTGACATGGCTTCTGTCAGGTTTTCGTCATGGCAACAAGAACAGTAATGAACACAGACACCTAGAGGTTTATAGTATTTTTCTTTTCTTCTTCTCCTTCGCCTTCTTTTTATTTTGAGATAGGGTCTTGCATAGCCTAGGTTGGCCTTAACCTCATGATGTAGCTGAGGCTGCCCTTGAACTTCTGAACCTCTTCTTTCACCTTTTAAATGCTGGGGTTCAAAGAATGTGCCTCCATACTCAGCTCCAGGATGTTAATGGCAGAGGAGACATTTATACCTGTCCTTGAAGGTATTGCACAACCTTTGGGCTGTAGCCCTGTCTTCCCAGCATGCTTTGGTGGGGAATGGGACTGCACCCAAAACATGGAAGACTGTCCTAGAATGTGCTTGTGCGTGGTGAGAAGGCTGCTAAGACATTCTCTATCAATGGCCCATGAGGCAGATCTGGTTCATCTACAAGGTGGAGCACCACAGTGTAAAGACCTGCCACCCCATGGCTGGGGATCCCAGAAAAGATTGAACTTGGTCATCCCAGAACAGCTCAGCCTGTGAAATGCCCTGTGCAGGCATTAAAGTACGAGTTTCCACTTTCCTCCATCATCCTGGACCTGTTCTTCAGGATGCTAAGTAACCTGAGGTCTAGATGTGGACCTTGAACTCAAGGAAAGTGGAGAGACAAGACTGCCATACCTTTATGGAAGCGTGAATCACAGCCCCGTGCTAGATTCATCACTAAGCTGCTGCTCTTCATGTTATCACCTTGAATTTTGTGAAATTAACCCAATATTTTGTCTTATTTTGTACCTCCGCATCTTGGCTATACTTCCCAGGCTACCTTATAAATCCTCCTCATGGTTTTGACTCTGTTCACCTGCCAAGTTGCTTAACTGCCTGTCTGTTTGTTTCTCCTCTTAAAATAGAGATAATCTTAGGTTCACCTCCTGGGTTGTCAGGAGATTTAAATGAGTTAGTATACAGTAAGCACTTAGAAACATGCTCAGTATTCGGGAAGCACAAGGCAGGAGATAGTCATTAATATTATGACTCATTCTTCAAGACTCAACATTATCTCCACAAGAAAGCAATGCAAAAAAAAAAAAAGTAACATAAACCAAGCCAAAGACAAAAGGTCACCAGGAAAAGATATGACAAAGGACTAATTGTCTTAATTATGAGGAACAAGTAGAAATCTGTAGGAAGAGAGCAGTTCCATAGGACAGTGCCCAAACACGAAGGTCACAGGAAAGAAACACAGC
>PVHP010015228.1:19612-38141 GCA_004024765.1 Zapus hudsonius
AAGGAAGGAAGGAAGGAAGGAAGGAAGGGAGGGAGAAAGAAGAAATACTCCATTTCACTCATAATTAAGCCAAAGCAGCAATGAAGGCTATATTTTGTCTTTTGGTTATCAGATTGGCAAAGTTCAAGTTTGATTAATATCCAAGTGTTGGCAAGGATGGGCAACCAACCTTTTGTATATGAGTTTTTTTCCCCAGTGCCGGGATTTGAATCCTAGGCCTTCATATGCTAGGTGAAGTACTCTACCACTGAGCTATATCCCCAGCCTGGCATATTCCCTGAGTGGGGCATATTCTCTGAGGGGGGTACAGATCTCTATCGGCATTTCAGCATGCATTTTAGAAATCTCTACCAACACTAAAAATGCACATTTCCTTTCATGTAAAAATCCTTCTATTTTCTGATATTCTCTCAAAAGAGCAAGAGGTCATTCCATATTCTGGACTTCTAGAAATGTTCTGGCCTGTGCTGGATAAATACATGAAGGCAGAATGCTCATCAGAGTAATGTCGTTATACACAATGACTGAGGACACCCTGAATGCCCAGCAGTAGGGAATTAAAATAAACATTGTCACCATGCAATGGAGCATCTACAAATATCACTATAAGGCAGATCTCTTAAACCTCAGAGTACAGGGCCAACACTGTAAGTGATCATTGGTGTGCATAAGAAGATGCACACACATATTTAAATACTCTGGGATGTATGTTTTTCTTTAATAGAAATGTAATTTAGGAGGTTTTTATAATTTCTTTGTGGAGAAGAATCAGAGACAGGATGATTGACAAAGAATTTAGGCATTTTAAAGTCCCACTTCCTCCCTTCTTCACCTTCTATGCTGTCTGCATGCAATGATTTTAAATGCCTATAAACAAGTGTGAATACCTGGCCAGGCTTTCCAGAGATCTGCCCTCCATGTCTCCTCCTGGCTGCTTGCTGGCCCTCACTTCCTGCCCTGGCAATGCTGCCTGGCTGGCAGCAACCCCTCCCCACACACCTGCCACCATGGCTCTCTTCCCAGGCTCGGGGCCTTGCTATTAGGCTCTCTTTTCCAATGTTCTTCTCCTCACTGTGGCTTGCCCCCAGGCTAGGCTAGTGCCCCAAGTGGGATCCCCACCGTGCTCTTGCTTGTTTCTGTCCCCATCCTCTGTTATCTTGGGTCTGTTTGAAGGGCAGGTGATGTGTTCTTAGGACACAGCTGTGTGTTACATATTTGATTGATTGATTGATTGATTGATTTTTAAAGGCAAGGTCTCATTCATTCTGTAGCCTAGGCTGTCCTAGAACTCTCAACAATCTTCCTACCTCAGCCTCCCAAGTGCTGGGATTAAAACATGTGCCACCACATCTGGTTGTCACTAATTTTTGGGAAGAGTACTCATGTGAAAGCATCTCACTAAACATTGGGACCGATGCATATGAAGGAAATGAATGTCTTCTCTGCAGTTACATACACAAATTATTCCCATGCCCTGCGATCACTGACTCTAGTATTCTGGGCTGTTTTGTTTGGTTTTGGTTTTTGATACAGAATCTTGCTCTGTTTCCCAGGCTGGCCTAAAACATGATCCTCTTGCTTTGGCCTCCCTAGTGCTGGGATTATAGGCACACATCTCAGGACCTGGTAAGATTCATATTCAATTAAAAAAATATTTACTTATTTATTAGAGAGAGAGAGAGAGAGAGAGGATGGGCACACCATGCCCTCTTGTCACTGCAAAGAACTTCAGATGCATACACCACTTTGTGCGTCTGGCTTTATGTGGATACTTGGGAACTTAACCCAAACTGTTAGGCTTTGCAAGCAAATGCTTTTTATATCTGAGAAATTATCTCCAGCCCAAGACTAGTATTCTTGCATGAAGAGAACCATTTACAAAGCTAGGTTGCAAGCGAGGATTGCTGGGACTGTGGGAAATTGATTCCAGCATCAAAAAGATCTCAGTCATAAATTGGGGCAGCCCTTTTTCTGTCTCCATGGCCTCTCTCAGGCTGCCATAGCTCCTGGCCCCACGCCTGTCTCCAGCAGCCTGAACAAGTAATGATGTCTCGGAAGAGAGAAAGGCTGGTGGCTTATTGAACCACGTGCCACACTTTTGCTGCATGCCAGGCACTGTACCACCAATGACCTAGCTGATTGTCACAAAGAGAAAAGGCTATGTCCTCACTCTTAATGATCTCGTTTCATTGGAAAAGAGAAAACAGGAGGAAGAAACTAAGTTGGAACAGAAATAGAGAGAAAATAAATACACCATTGTAGAGTCAGAGGCCTGCAAGTGTCCAAACCAAGATGCAGATTCACCTGGTGTTGAATGCCCTGCTTGACAAGAATGCCTAACACACACACACACACACACACACACACACACACACACACCTCTGAATATAAATGTATTTTTAGAGAAGCAACTACCAGAGGAGAGAAGAGAATTGACAGGATATAATCAAAAGGTTTACCACCAAAGACACAGACATAGGGGCGTTACCAATGGCATATTATCTATATGAAATCTGTCAATAAAAACTAAAAAATAGGGGAGCCACCGAAAGGTTCACGGTTTCCAGCGTGGTTTTTAGCAGTTTCATAGGACTTTGTTCCTCCGTGAAGGGTGAGTCTACAGCTGATGATACGCCTACTGAGGAGTCAGGTCCTCCATGTGGACACAGTAAGGATGGGAAGCGCTTGGACCACAGATGAGACATGGTGTATGGTGTTTAGTCCTGAAGGTCCTGAAAACCTGCCTCCCTACTTCCTCCAGTGACTCCTCATCCCACTCAGCCTCCCTCCTGCCTCTGTTCTTTGGCACCAACATCACAGCAGTTTCCTTAACACAGACAACATGCAAAGTCCCAGTGAACACATGTGCAGGAGAGATTGTGGCCGAATGAGCCTAACCTCAGGGATGCCACTAACCCACTCCATGACCTTGGGCGGATAACTCCTCTCTGTCGATCACACCAGGTCTATAATAGCCAAGGTTCTGTCTCAATGAACATTCTCCTTAGAGGTTTGCACTTCGCATGTGTCCTTGGACTCTCAACTTTTAGGAGCAGAAAGGGTTAGTGAACGAAGTTCATCTTTCACTTCTCACCCAGCACTTTATTGGTTACAATCGACTCAGCTCACTCTTAATGCCTAATTAATCATACAATTATTAAAGGCTTATCTTGCATATTAAGTAACTGGATTAATATTTTGGAACAATTAGTGTAGATAATATTAACATCAATATGTTTAACACTGTCATGTGTATTACCTCTCTTAATCCTCAATTCCGGGAAGGTAGATGTTGTTATGCTCATTTATATAGGAAAAGAAAACAAAATAAAATAAAAAATTCTGAGAGATTAAGAAATCGGAATCAGAGCACATAGTGAGAAGACAGCAAAGTCAAGATAAAAACCCCTCCATCTAATTGGCTCCGGACCTCAAGTACTTCACTAATTACTGTGTCTTCTGAAAATAATTCTAGGGGCTTAGAAAGAATAAGTCACTGTTATGTGAACTGAACGAGACAAACCTGCTGGTGGTGGAAGTAATAGTCCTCTCCCTCCGCAGGTGTAAGTAAGGCCCCCTCCTTCACCGGGAGCTTCTTCCCACCTAACCTGGCTGCTGGGGTTTGCTGTCCAACGTCCTGAGGCTGGTAGTGGCTGCCTCACCTCACAACCTTGTCTGTCATTTAACTACACCAGCTTCCTTCTCTTTGTGCAAATGATTGATTGTGAGCAGCTTTTCACAGAAAGGGAAATGAACCCACTGCCAACCATAGCTCGAATTTGGATGCCACCTGCTACTGGACTGAAGTACCCTTGCTGGGAGCCCTCTATGAGATTTGTATTGTAGCTGCTGAGCTGCCTGAATAGACATAGGGATAGATGATAGTTTAACTCCTCATGGGCCAGGGGCCAGGGGCCAAAGATCTCTTGCTCTAAACTAGAGCCTGGACCTCAGGGTAGGAGACTCTTAAGCCATTTTAGGTGGTCCTGGGATGACCTAACTTGATACCCGCAGAAGATCTGCAAAGCAGCAGTCGCACCTCCCTAGGCCAAGTGGCAAAACACAGGAAATCAGTTTGGTCTATCTTTGTGAGTCTGCAAGTAACTTGTGTGAGGGACCCACCCAGCATTCTGCTGCTCATAGGTCTGGAGAAAAAGTAAAAGCCTACTAACATAAGCCAGGAAGGGAGGTCACAGGTAATGCACCAGATTTGCACAGAACAGCAGTAAAATGCAAAGCAGCCCTGCAGACTGCCGGGAAGGAGAGTGGTCTGTGTTAGACTCCTCTTGGGGACCCTAGAACACTGGTTCTCAAAGTGAAGTCCACGGACCAGAAGTGACATCACCTGGGAACTTGTTAGCAATGTGTTGCGGTCAGCTTTCTAGTTGCTGTGCAGGAAGAACCCAAACAAAAGCGGCTTGTAGAGGAATGGGTTTATTTGGCTTACGGACTCGAGGGGAGACTCCAAACTGGCAGGGAAAACGATGGCATGAGCAGAGGGCTGGACATCACCTCTGCCACAGCACTGCAAACAGCGGCAGGAAGGTGTGCCAAACTCTGGCAAGGGGAAGCTGGCTTATAACCCCATAAACCCGCCCATGACAACACAGCTTCATCAAGGTTGTAAAACCCAAACTGCCATCAGCTGAGGATCGATCTATCAGAACACATTTATTTGTTTGTGGGGGACACCTGGATCAAACCATGACACAATGGAAACTCTTGGGCTTTACCCCCACTTCCTATTGAATCGGAATCCCTGGAGTGGACCAAGAAATGGTTGCACCCATGGGAGACCCTCTGCTCTGAGAACAGAGTTAGGACAGTAGGTCAAGTTGACAGGAAGACAGATAGGAAAGATTTATGTGGATGACAATGTGCTCTCTGGGGAGGGGCGTTGAATGTCCCTCACTGCGTCTGGATCCCTTCACAGAGTGAGCAGAGCTGTGAGGAGGAGCCTCCCTTCCCAGCCCAAGAGAGTACTAAGCCCCCTCCAAGAGTCTGTGACAATTTTCATATGGTAAACAATCCAGGGTAGATGCTTGCCTCTTCTAGAATGGAAGTTCCATCAAGGCAGATGTTTGGGAGTTTGTTGGTGGGGTTTCTTCATTATTCTGACCCCAATGCCTAGAGCAGGGCTACAGCTGGTAGATCCAACCTGCAGCCTGTTTTTGAAAATGAGAATTCATTAGAACGCAATCATTCATATTCAACCTCAGCAGAGGTACATCCCTGTGACTGACCATATGGTGGCAAAAACTACAAAGTTTGCTCTCTGGTTCTCTACGGAAAGTTTGGCAATACCTGCTATTGACTATTGCTTGTATCATGGCCGAAAGCTCATTAAACATTCAAGGAATGGACAGTCAGCTTTCTCTCTTGGTGGCAGAGAGGCGCAGGGGACACAGACATGGAATTCAGGGGTGGGTGACCTGGGCTTGAATTCTAGCCCCACTATTGACAAGACTGTGAACTTGGGCCTCTGTGTGTTTCATGTACCTCACCTGTCAAACAGCAAAGCCCTAGACTCTTATGATGGGTAAGGATCAAACTACATGCTGCAGAGAGGCCATTACAGGGAGCTTCCGAAACAGCTTACCTAGTTACCTTGACAGGTGTTTGGGAGAGTCAGACAAGCAGGTTGGGCACTGAAGTGGGGAGTGGGCAATGAGAAAGGCCCAGCAGCCTCATCCTGGCTCTACCCCTCTCTTCAGAAGGAATGGAAGGGCAAGTTCACAGGTGACTTTTACACAATGCACCCTTGGACTTGGAGAGGCTACTGTCAGTCAACTTACACTTGAAAGTCTTTAAAACAGTGAATAAATAGGGAAGACCCAGTTGACTTTAGATTTTCTCTTCTTCTTCCTTTTTCTCCTTTATTTTGGAGACAGGGTTCCACTGTGTAGCCTAGGCTGGCTTGGAATTTGCTGAAATCCCCCTGACTCAGCCTCCCGAAATCTGGAATTACAGGCAGGAGCCATGAAGCCCTTCTTGACTTTCATGTGTATTTCTGATTGTGAATCTTAATGAGCCATCCATGTTCTGTGCCTAGTCTCCTGATGACCAACTGTGCCTAACTGGCTGGGTCGGGGCTGAGCAGTCTGAGGCCTGCAAGCCCCTGGGGTCTACCTGGTCATGGAGCAACTGACCGTGGCATTCATCCAACACTCATTAAGTTCTGCAAGAGCAAAGGGCTTTCTCACACAGTGGAAGTGTGGCCCCTTGGTGCTCGGTGGTGGTGGTTTAACTCATTATTGTTAGGGAAGCCAAAAGTGAAATTAATTTCACACAGGTAGAAACCCATACGAGCAGGAGGCTGAGACAGAAACATGTTATAACTCAGGATCCAAAAATGCTCATATTTGTAGCATCCTTGATTTGGAGGTTTTGCAAACTACATTCCTGTTTCCAACAGATTCGTAGATTGCCTTTCCTCTCTCATGTTGAGAGGAAGGAGTAATTCCTAGCAGTCTCTGGGGTCATGCTGGCAAGTTTGTTTTCACACGTGAGAATGATACCCTGGAAGCTTACTCCTCTCCCTGGTTCACATGTTCTGAGTGCCAGGCCCTGGCCCTGGCCCTCAAACCACAGATCTCATTAAGAGCTGCTCGCTCTACCGGGTAGAAGTCAATTACAGCTATCTCTAGGGTCTGAGAATCTACTGTGTTTGTTCCAAAGAACAGAAATTTAATGAAAAGGAAAACTGAAGAAGTATAACTTGGATTTTACTCCTTAATGTTTTTAGCTTCTTAGATGCATCAGGATCCCAAATACCGTAATCCTCTCTTGTGAGTCAGTCGTCACTGGATGCAGCAAAAATCCACAGTTTTCTGTCTCTCAAGCTCTCAACTAGTCTATCTGTTCCCATCCTTCAACCTGTAAGCGTCAACTATCAGCCAATAGTCAGTCTCTCACTGACCACCAAGCATGCTCCAAAATGCCATGGATTTGTGTCTCACTAGTAACTCAAACACGTTGCTACAACATCCAAGGAAGCACAACCCAGGCAAAGGGTTCCCTAAGCACCACGGACCCATCCCATGTGAGGAAGGTTCTAGAACACGAGGCCTTGGCAGGTGGTGGGAGTAACAGCAGCAGCTCTCAGAGACAAGTTGAGTAGCTCCAGGTTTCCCATTGACAAATGGATTCATTCTCCATCTCCTCTTCCTCATAGGACTCTTCCCAAGTGTGCTTGGGTCACACTCTTCTCCCAAGCAATTAACTGTCAATAGGCTCAGTGATGATATAGAATGGAATTGCAAGGTTGTATGGATGGAGGTCTCCTGCAATACTTTATTTTGTTTTGTTTTGCTTTTTGAAGTAGGGTCTTGCTCTAGCCCAGGCTGATCTGGAATTCACTATGTAGTCACAGGCTGGCCTGGAATTCACAGTGATCCTCCTACCTCTGCCTCTCAAGTGCTGGGATTAAAGGTGTGCTCCACCATGTCCAGCTTCCTGTAATACTTTTGCACAAAAGTTTCAAGAACTCAGTAAAGCTGTTCTGTGGGTAACACTGTGCTGAGGCCTCAGGCTGCGCAGTTTCCAGGGCCCTGGCTCTCAGGCTGCCAAGAAATATCACATCTGGAAGCCGGAGTCTTTTGCTCTGTGGGGCTGGGGATTAAACCTAGGACTTCATGCAAGCTACACAAATGCTCTACCACTGAGCTATATTCCCCCGCCTCCTTTTTACTGGTTTTTTTTTAATAAGCAGAAGAAAAGATAGTTTGTTAAGAAAGAATTGGATGGGAGAGAGGACTGGGGAGATGGCTTGGTGCATCTGGGTTTGCTTGAAAGCCTGCTGACCTGAGTTTAATCCTTCTCAGCGCCTACATATAGCCAGACCCAAAGTGATATACTTGTCTACAATCCCAACATGCCTACAGGAATGGAACCAAAAGAATCTGGAAGCTCACATGTCTCAAAAAAGGCTGAAGGAAGCTGGGCATGGTGGCACACGCCTTTAATCCCAGCACTGGGGAGGCAGAAGTAGGAGGATCGCCATGAGTTTGAGGCCACCCTGAGACTACATAGTAAATTCCAGGTTGGACTGGGCTAGAGCGAGACCCTACCTTGAAACCCCTCTGCCCCCCTAAAAAAAGGCTGAAGGAGAGAAGCACCACCCCAAGGTTGTCCTCTGACCTCCACATGCATGCTGCGGTACAGAAGCCCATCCACACATATCAGTCCTATACACACATACAGACATGCACATAAATTAGAACATTTCTTAAAGAGAAAGAAAGAAGGAAGGAGAGCAAGAAACTAGCAGGCAAGAAAGTACTGAGGCGAAGAAGATGGCTCAGGAGATGAAACCCTTGCCGTATGAGCATGAGGACCTGTGTTCAGGTTTGCAGCACGTACACAAAGGCTGGACATGGTGTCACAGTCTGCTAATCCCAGAATTGGAGAGATGGAGACAGGAGGATCTCCACAGCTCACTGGTTAGCGAGTCTGGCCCAATCAGTGGGCTCCATGTAATAAAGTGGACAGTGCCTGAGGAAGACACCCAACCTTTACCTCTGGCTTTGCACATACATGTGCTCCCCCACACACATATGAACATGTATATACACATGCATGTACACATGCATACCCACCATGCACACATAAGCTGGGAAGAAGGTTAGAAACTCAACAGCCTGGTGCACAAAAAATTGGGATTTTCCTGTTTCGTTTGCATAGTGTATGCTTTCTTGCGTGTGTTCTGTTACATGTTGGCCATGGTGATGGCGGTGGGTGGTTCTAGTCTTTCTCTCTACCAACTGGGTTTTTCATCTGCTGATTTACAGTCTGTGTAAGGCCTTTGGAACCTCACTCTCTACCTTATTCTTATGCTTCAACTCTCCCCAGGAGAGCTGTGGCCCCAGAAATCCTTTTGGTAGCTAAAGGTGATAAAGCCATCTTCTTATAACCACTTCCACGCTGTTGAGGGTTAGTCCTACCTAAGAAGTATAAAACTCTCTCCCTATTTTATTCATTTAAAAAAATTATTTCTTTATTTGCAATGACAGAGAAAGATATATATATATATATATATATATATATATATATATATATATAGAGAGAGAGAGAGAGAGAGAGAGAGAGAGAGAGAGGATATTGGCACCAGGGTTTCAACTTCAGAAACATGCATCACTTTGTGCATTTGGCTTTATGTGAGTACTGAGGACTGGAACCTGGCCCATCAGGCTTTGCAAGCAAGTACCTTTACCCACTGAGTCATCTCCCCACCCTCTCTCCCTGTTTTATACATTGACTGGGGAGGAGAGTTCAGATGCCCTGCAGTTGGAATTGGCTGGAATTCCTGCATCACAAGGAGTTAAGTCAGAAACTTCTGTATACTACTGGTTGGCGGCTCACTACCTGACATAGATGGATATCGAGGTCTGGTGGGCACCCACTGGGATTTCTAGGTTCTTGTGTCCCGAGTCAAGGAATTGGATGGACAGATGAGATGTGAATAGCAACAGAAGCACAGGCAGTTTATTAAGAAAGAGTATACTTCCAAGTGAGGAGCTGACTGGAAGCTGGGAAACTTGATGGTCTTTGACTTTTTAATTAGAGACAGGGTTTCACTAACTTGTCTGGCCTTGAACTCACTATCATCCAGGAAGTCTGAATAGCTGAAATCACAGGCCTGTGCCAGCAGGCCAGTTTTCAAGTCATTTCTGATCATCCTCCCCTCGTTTTCATGGCTCCGCCTCTCTGAATAACTCAAGCTCTCCTGCCCTCTGCTGGGTCCTCACCCTGGCCAGCTTCTCCAGTGGCACTCTGGGTTAATGTGCCAGAACTCTCCTCTGCCTCAGAGGTCTCATCTTCTCCCCTAGATCTCATCTTTTCTTGTTCATGCTCCTCTTCTCCAAGTTACTCAGCCAACCCTCTGCCAAGCATCTTTCCTCCACTCTTCAACCATCTCCAGAAACCCTTCCTCTTCCAGGGTTTCCTGGGCATGAGAGAGGAGAGCCGGAGTCCTCTGCCTCCACTCCCCAAACACAGGTACCTGAAGGGAAAGGCGAGCCCATAATGAAGGCAGGAAGGAAAACACAGATTGTTTTGAGACAGGGAGGGGTAGGGAAGGGCTCCTCTCCACCAGCATCCCCACCAAACAAGTCTCCAGGGACTGGGCAGGAGGACTTGATCTCGTCTCAGAGGGCAAGAAACACATGTTCAAGTTCATGTTTCAAGTTCCAGCTTGAAATCCATACAGTTGCATCGTATTCATTCAGTAAGTGAGAGGTCACAGTGCGTAGATTATCTTTTTGCCTGGTTCCTGTTCTACTTGGCTCTGGCCTCTACCTTTCTTGGTCTTTCTCTCTTCTCTAACTCACATGGCCACCAGGGTTCTTCGGTCACATCCATTCCCATATTCTCCTTGTGCTTCCAGCCATGGGAATCAACTCGAATGTCCTCCAAGCCGGCAAGAACACACACGCCGACAGCTGCAGGCCCACAGGGGCAGCATGGAAGACAAGCACAGAATGAGGTGTGTCACCACAAGAATCTGAAGTGTTCATTCAGGGGAGCCCAAAGAAAACACATTGCTATACCAGCTCCATTGAGAACACTGGGCGAGAGGGCTCTGCCTTCCCGGAAAGAGAGAGGAGGGCAGAGGTGAGGACTGAGCAGCAAAGAAGTAGGTAGGCAAGGATGACCTGGTCAGTTTGAGACATGCCACATGACCAAGCAAAGATAGGATTCTGTCCCTGGGGTCTGTCCAGACTGGCTTGCTTTTCTGAGACTGCAAACCTCTGGATATATGTTGTCCTGGGTTCAAGGATGGCCAACGCTGTTCATAGGTATCAACGTATACCTCTGACTAAGTGGTTTGACTTCCAGCCTTGAGTGTCCATGATGAATTCCAAGGAATGTTATAACATAGACTTTCCTGAAACAGAGCTCTCTGCAGGTTGGAGTCGGTTGGTGGTGTACTCCTGAAAGGCTCTGTGAGACATCAGCAACCTCGTCAGCCTCAGAATTGCTGAAAGGAGATTCTGCAAAACTTGAAATGCTCAATGAGGGCACCGTGTTTTGTTTTGCATTTGCACACTTAGATCCATGCTGGAACTTCGTGAGTGTTCCAGAAATAGTGACCAAGAGAGTGAGGGAATGTGTGAGTATAAGTGTCCAAGCTCTTTCTCCCAGCCTCCTTCAGGGTCATCCCAAGTGGCCAATGCTGAGAACTCCTTCCCTCTGGCTCCTGCAGGCATTCATGTTTATGACCTCTGGACAAGAAGTCCTACTTTATAAAATTCCTCTCTTATTTATAAAACTGGCACCTGGAAACGTTACTGATGTCGCTAATCAAGAGGTGTCAATAACTAACACTGGTCTTCCAGTCCCAAGTGCATGTTCTTAGGCACCCAGGGAGGCCCTAGACTCTTACTGGATGCCCCACCCCCACTGCTTTGTCACCTGGGTGCTCTGGCCAGAGCTTCCTCATGTACAACAGGGGAGGAATAAAAACCTTAAAATGGTTGTAAGGCAGCTGGTGTATATGTGTCAGTAGGCAGAGAAATGACAGTTTTACTTTCCAAGGGCCTTACGTTAACATCAAAAGGCAAGTTTTCTTGTCTACTTCAACTTTGGTAAGTGGTTAGATTCATGCAGCTCCCCCCACCCTTAGAATGACTAAAATCATGCTGAAGTCTATCTGCTTAGCCTTCCACTCAGCAAAAGCATACTGGAGGCTAGCCATGGTCCGCTTGGTGCCAAGGGATATGAAAGCCCGGTGGGAACATAGCCTTTGAGTTGGAGGCTGTCATGGTTTGATCCAGGTGTTCCCCACAAACAATTGAATGTGTTCTGATAGATCGATCCTCAGCTGATGGCAGTTTGGGTTTTACAACCTCGATGAAGCTGTGTTGTTGGGGGCAGGCTTATGGGGTTATAAGCCAGCTTCCCCTTGCCAGAGTTTGGCACACCTTCTTGCCGCTGTTTGCAGTGCTGTGGCAGAGGTGATGTCCAGCCCTCTGCTCATGCCATCGTTTTCCCTGCCAGGATGGAGTCTCCCCTCGAGTCTGTAAGCCAAATAAACCCATTCCTCTACAAGCCGCCTTTTGTTTGGGTTCTTTCTGTGCAGCAACTAGAAAGCTGACTGCAACAGAGGCTTAGTCTGATATCTCTCCTCACTCTTGTCCTTACTGGCCAAGAGAGCTTGGAGAAATCCCTTCACCTCCGAGGCCTTCATTTTCCTCATTTTATGGGACTGATAATTCTAGCTCACAGAGCTGTGAGGTTTACATACGGCTTTTATAATAAAAGGACCACATCCAGTCTCTGACACAAACTACAATATTGTAGTTGGTATTTCTACTATTGATGTACCGAGGACAGGGCAGCAGGAGTTCCCAGTGAAGCAGACATCAGTGCAGCAATAGTCTGGAGTTTAGATGAACACACTCACTATTTCTGGGGAAACTCATCTGTAAAGGCTTGCCAGTGCATGGTAATAACACAAAGGCAATTGACTTCAAGTCCATTTGATAGTTGTTTTAAATTTCCTGGAGCCAATCAATACACCCTTACTGCCTGCACCTGAGACAAGACAGCCCTTCTGAGCACTACTTTCACAGGAGGGCCACAAAACTCAGGTGAGAATCAGAATTAATTAGCACCATTCTAAGCCACACTTATAGTAGCTCCCTTTGGAATTTGCACATGAAATTAGTAGATGTCATTAGACAGCAGGGAATATATCATAACATACATAAAGAAGAGCATCACAGGCTACAGTTTGCAGAATTTTCATGAGCACAGCACACTCACCTGGCCAGGGCCCAGTCTTGTGTTTGGCTTCTTTCATTGAACAACACTATGTTGTGTTTGTGTGTTTGTTGTGTTAGGAAGTTCATTCCCACGGTTGTATACTGCACACTGTGTGACTGTACCCCACTCTGTTCATTCAACTATTGGTGGGTATTTAGGTATGTTCTACTTACAGTTATTATTAATAGTGCAATTATGAGATCTGACTTTTGGTAGCTATGCATGCTTGTTTCTGCTGGGCGTACACCTGGCAGTGGAATTCTTAGGTCACAGGACACGCACAGAGAGCATTAGTACGTATCACTGAGAAGATTCCAAAGTGCTCTTCAAGGGGCTCCTCTTCAGACTTGCACTATTTTACACCCCTAATCTAGAAATTCCCAGCTAGGCTCTGCATAGGAAAGGGAATAGGCAGTTTAACCACAGTGCTTGTTTCTAGTTCTATTTCCCTGCAACTTTCATAATTTCATGTTGAAGTCACAGTGAGTGTCCACAGGGGCCAGAGAGCTAGAAAAGAGTCATGGGGAGAGAGAGGTGATGGAGAGGGCTAGCAGACTAGACGGGGCATGAATATACAGGGGTCATTGTGAAAGGCAAAGATTGGAGAAGGAGTAGGGGTAGGGGGACGAGGGAGGGCTGGGGATGGTGGGAAGATAACCAAAACTAAAGACATGGAGAATCAAGAAATCAGTATCAGTATTTCAATATAAATGTTTCCTTCATAATTTTATGCATAGTCCCACCCAAATGCTTGGGACTATAGAGCTTTGAGTTTGAGTTATTTTTTTTTTATTTAGGATATCTGCATATATAAAATGACATATCTTGGAGATGAGACCTAAGTTTAAAACATAAAATCCATGTGTGTTTCACATACTTGTTATGACTCATAGCTGTCAGTGGATATAAACTGAAGGGGACTTTGCACATTTTCTTGGTGTTTTCTTTCTGTGTTTTGGCTGTGCCTGATTCATGTGAAGTCAGAGATGGAATTTTCCACTGGTGATATCACTGGTGCTCAAAACGTTTTTAAGATTTTATGACATTTTTGATTTTTAAGTTTTAAATTAGAGTGGCTCAACCAGTATTTTGTTTTATGCATTTATAAATTAAGAAATGGTTCATAGGCTTCATTGAACTGCAAACGGGGACAGATGGCATAATTCCTAATTGAAGCTGGAACTTGAGAGAGAGAAAAACAAAGATTGAACCTGAAGACAGATGGACAAGTAGACAGTTTAAATTAATAAACTAATGAATTATAACTTATTAATAAAATGAATTAATAATTTAAAAAATTAATTTAAAAAGTTTAAATGAATAATGATGCATATAGAGTGGAGGTCTGGACAGGTATTCTTAAAAAACAAAGACAAGAAAGGTTAACTTCGCAGAGGAAGTGATGGGACAGTTGAGCTCACATGTGAGGTCCAGAGACTTTGCTCACCTGGTCCAACCACACACAGTCCTGGGCTCTGGTGCTACAAGGGAGTCCACCTTGGCCACTGGTACCTGGAGTCATGCTTCAGTCTCACGTGGAACTAGAATTTAAACCCAGATCTGGCTGGCATTGCCCTCTCTTTTCTGTATTGTGCCCTTTTTTGGAGGGGGGGTGGTTCAAGGTAGGGCCTCACTCCAGCTCAGGCTAGCCTGGAATTCTCAAGGTGGTGTCAAACTCATGGAGATCCTCCTACCTCTGCCTTCTGAGTGCTAGGATTAAAGGTGTGGCCACAATGCCCTGCAACAGAGACAATGGGCACACCAGGCTCCAGACTCCAGATCCATGTGCCACTTGGGCATCTCACCTCACATGAGTACTGGGGCATCAAACTTTGCTTTGCCGGCAAGCACCTTAACTGCTGAGTGATCTTTCCAACCTCAGTGTGCCATTTTTAAAAAGGCAGAAGGCTGTTCTGTCAGGTAAGACTTTCATCCCCAAGTATGGATGTTTGACCAATGCTCAAGAATGATCTGCTTCAATAAACAGAATCTTAAAACTTTTGTGCTACAACTGAGAAGGTTTATTTCATTAAAAACTCTTAAGTTTGGGCTGTAAAGATGGCTTAGTGGTTAAGGCATTTGCCTGCAAAGCCAAAGGACCCGAGTTCAATCCCTCAGTACCCCTATGCACAAGGTGGCACACGTGGCTGGAGGCCCTGGTTCACTCTCTCTCTCTCTCTCTCTCTCTCTCTCTCTCTCTCTCTCTCTGTGCCTCTTTTTCTCTCTCACACTCTCTCAAATAAATAAATAAATTTTTTAAAATGCCTAAATAAACAAAAACATATAAGCAAACCTAGAGGTTGAAGAAATGAAAATCCTCACAATGAAGACGAGTGACGTGAACAAACCCAGTAATGACAGACAGCCATCTCTTGGGCACTGGAAACTATGACGTGTCCAGGCAGCTGAAGCAACCTCTACAGAAGACTTGAGACACAACAATAATGTTGCACACAAAATCCCCTGAGATGACGGAGCATCTCCTCCCTCAATCTGTACATCCTGGCGCAAGCTATGAGAGACCCCCATCATGAGGACTCATACTTGTGTGGCACTTAACTTAGTAGATAGACCTTCACTTTGACATGGTGCTCGCCGACACACCCCTGGGTGATAGGTAGGAGCTGAGTCATTTATGTTCTCAGAAGAGCAAGGTGGTTTGCATGAGGACAACAAGGTAGTAAGACAGAGAATCCCCATTTGAACTCTATCTCTGACCCCCTCTCCAAAGCTATTTTCAGGTCATTTCCATCCCCATTCCACATTAGAAAGGACTGAGGTTGAGACTCAGTCCTTTCTAATTCATTTATTTCATTAAAGATTCTTAAGTTTGGGTTGGAGAGATGGCTTATGTTCTACCAGCTGGGGATTAAGTATGAGGCTTAGTCACAGCACATGAAGCTATGCGGGACGTTTACATTCAAGCCATCACAGACTATATATGTTATTAAGGGGTAGTATTGATGTTTGGCTAGCATTTTTTTTAAAAAGCTGGGCATAGTGGCACATGCCTTTAATCCCAGCACTCAGGAGGCAGAGTTAGAAGGAAGTTAGTTCAAGGCCAACCTGGGACCACAGAATAAATTCTAGCTCAACCTGGCCTAGAGTGAGATCCTACCTCAAAAACAAACAACAACAAAAAGTTTGGGCTGGAAAGATGACTCAGTAGTTATAGGCACTTGCTTGTAAAGCCTGATGGCCTGGGTTAGATTCCCCAGTATCCACATAAAGCCAAATGCACAAAGTGGAGCATGTGTCTGGTGTTCCTTTGCAGTGACAGGGGGCCCGGATGCACCCATTCTCTCTCTTTCTCTCTCTCTCTCTCATAAATAAATAAAAATATTTTTAAAAGTTTTATTTAGATAAAATTCACACAAGAAAGCATTTTAACTGACAACTCCCATACATGTAGATAATAAATACACCATGATCATAATTCCCTCACACCACCCTCCCTTTTCCTTCCTGAATCCCCCTTCCATGAAATCTCTTATTTTTCCAACTAATCTCTCTCTTCTCTTTTGATTAAAAAATAAAAAATGCTGTCAACTGTTCATATATTCAGTTACAACTGTCATCGCCGTCTAGTTCCAGGACATTTCTATCACCACAGAGCACACCTACAGCTGTAACAGTCACTCTCGTGCCAGCCCTGGTGGCCTCTTCTGGGCATGTCATGTGTTTACAGTCCTGCAGAAGAAGGTGGCCTTTGGGGTCTGATTCTCCCATCGCGTTGTTTCCAAGGCTCCTGCTCACAACGTGATGTGTCAGTACTTTACTCCCTCTGGTCAACAAGATTCTGTTGTTGGATAGGATGCATTTTAGTTATCCATATACCAGTTAGTAGGAATTTGGGCCATTTCTATGTTTGGGCCACTGTGGACAATACCTTTAACTCCTGAGCCATCTCGTCAGCCCACAGTCTGCATCTTTAAATTACAGACTTATTATTGAAAGAAGATTCCTGATTCTTGTGTTTGTTGATAGTTTGTCCAGTTTGTTTGGTTGTCGTTTTTATTTTTTGCATGTGTATGCATATGTGGTGTGCATGTGTGTGTATACACAAGTTCACATCTCTATAGGTGCATATAGGTGTGGGGGTTCATGTATACGTGTGGGTGTGCATATATAGGCATGGGTGGGCATGTGAAGGCCAGAGGTTGACATCAACTAAGTCTTCCTCAATCAATCTCCACTTTATTTATTGACCCAGATTCGCTTGCTAATTGGGCTAGTCTAAGTCTAGCTAGTCAGCTTGTCCTCAAGATCTACTGTTCCAGGTCCCAAATTCCAGGAACACAGGCAGGCTGTCAACCCACCTGGCATTTACATGGGAGGTAGGGGGTCAAACTCAGGTGCTCATATTTGCATGGCAGGTGCTTTAACAACTGAGCCATCTCCTTAGCCCCTGTTGGTTTTCCTTCTCTTTCTCCCCTATTCACATTAGGGATTTATTGGTTTATGGAGTTATACATGATTGATTCTTTCTTCCTTTGTTTATTCATATTTGTTTATAAAGAAATTCATTCTTCCCCGTGCTTTTAAAAAATTATTTTATTTATTTGTAAGCAGACAGAGAGAGAGAGAGAGAGAGAGAGAGAGAGAATATAAACACGCCAGGGCCTCCAGCCACTGCAAATGAACTCCAGATGCATGCTCCACTTTGTGCATCTGGCTTTACATGGGTACTGGGGAATTGAACCTGGGTCCTTAGGCTATGAAGGCAACCACCTTAACCACTGAGCCATTGCTCTAGTCCCTCTCCTGTGTTTTTGTGATTAAGACTGCCTTTCTTCCTTCTGTGTTTAGGATTCTTATAAGCACCTGCAATTCTGGCTCAGTGGTATGAATTGCTTTAGTTTGTGCTTATTTTGAGATATAGCAATCTTATTTGGTTGCTATTTACTTTCAGGGCTCAAAACATACCAACCATTCTTTGCTTTTCTATGTGCAATGGTTAATATCGTCAACTTGACAGGGTCTAGAGACCTCAAGGAGATACATCTCTGGGTGTGTCTATGAAGGATATTCTACATTAGTCAATTGAGGTGAGAAGACCCACTGAAACTGTAAGTGGCTCAGACTGAATAAAAAAGAGAAAACGAGCTTAAGCATTTGGCATTCAGTGCTGGTTCTTGACAGTGGATGCAATGTGACCAATGGCTTCCTGCCATCATTCCGTCCCTAACATGGGCTGTGTCCCTGGAACTGTAAGCCAAAATAAACCCCTCCTCCCTTGAGCTATGTCTTGTCAAGTATTTAGTTACAGCATAGAGAAAAATAACTGATACAGAAATTTGGTACCAAGAGTGAGCTCCTTGCTGTGATCAATGTGACAACATGGTTCATAAAACATTGGAACTGGCTTACAGGAGAAATGTGGAAGAGTTTGGAAGTTTGAGCTAGAAAAACCCTAGAATTCTGTAAACAGAGCTAAATGAGTCATTCTCGTTGGTGCTTGAAAGACCAGAATAATGAAAAGAATGCGGACAATAGAGGTCAGGCTCATGAGGTTTCAGAGGGAAGCAAGGACTTTATTGGGAGTTGGGTAGAGGCTTTCCAGTGATACTGTCATGGTTTGATCCAGGTGTCCCCTACAAACAAATGAATGTGTTCTGATAGATCGATTGTCAGCTGATGGCAGTTTGGGTTTTACAACCTCGATGAAGCTGTGTTGTCAGGGGCGGGCTTATGGGGTTATAAGCCAGCTTCCCCTTGCCAGAGTTTGGCACACCTTCCTGCCGCTGTTTGCAGTGCTGTGGCA
>PVHP010015229.1:0-37816 GCA_004024765.1 Zapus hudsonius
GTGTCTTCCAGACACAATGAAACATTTAGGGTCTTGTTTTTGTCTCCAGAGTAAAGCAGAGGTATAGTAAATGGACTTAGAAAATGCAAAGTTGCTGCCTTTCAGATAGTAGCTATCAGTCATTTGTTACATGCTGACTGCACCTATAAAACTCCTCATTTTTGTACACTTCCTCAGGGAATGCCTCTCTCTCAATACAGACAGAAGAGATTGGTTTCGGGATATTATAATAGATGATGGAGCCAGATGGTAAATGGAAGGAGTCTGCTGTCTCCCATGTTTTCTCTGGTTTGCCTTCTTATAAGGCAGGGCCCACAAGACTCTTGGTGAACAGTCCTCTTTCTTGTTTTATTTTTTAATACCACTTTAAAAATTATTTCTGGTTTGTTTTTTTAAATATATATTTATTGTCCATAATGAGTTACATTATTTAGTGGGCAAACCATGCGTTGTTATCCCGAATTCCCGAATTCCCCCCCTCCCCATCCCTGATCAGTTTTATATCCTCCTCCGTGGGCTGTCTGTATTAGTCCTTGTGGCAGGGTCTGACTCTGGCCCGAACTGACCTGGATTCTTTATGTAGTCTTAGGCTGGCCTTGAACCCATGGTGATCCTCCTACCAAGTGCTGTGATTAAAGGTGTGCACCACCATGCCCAGCAAAAAATATTTTTATTTGCAAGGAGAGAGAGAGAGAGAGAGAGAGAGAGAGAGAGAGAGAGAGAGAGAGAGAGAGAGAGAGAGAGAGAATGGGCACACTAGAGCCTCTAGCCACTGCAAATTAACTTCAGATACATGCACTATTTTATGCATCTGGCTCTTCGTGTCTACTAGGGACACGAAGGGAATCAAAACAAGGTCATTAGGCTTCACAGGCAAGTGCCGTAACTACTGAGCCATCATCTCTCCATTCCCACTCCTATTTCTTATGGAAGCAAGATCCTTGTTGACTGCTTCTTAATGAATGCCCATCTTACCTAAATAACCCACAGCATTGCAAGCACTGTGCTATGTAGTCAAGGAATGACTGGACTGTTAAGATATTTTTATGAAAATTACTCAAGCTCTCTGTCAGTTGACTACCAGGCTCTGAAGAATGTAAGGCACATTATTATTAAAGTTAACAACAACAGCAAAACCTACAAAGAATATATGCACATCACTGTCTATTCTTAATATGTAGTTGGAAGAAAGATTATATTGTGGCTTTTCTTTCATTGACACCATCACCCAAATGCAGAAAAATTAGAAGTATGTATTTGTCTTGATGTTTTATTTGTCAATATCTAGAAACAGAATTTTTTAATTTGAGCAAGTTTTAATTCATTTCTTAAAAGAAAAATAATAAGCATATAGGAAATTTGTTCTTTTGTGTGTAGTAAGTATGGTGTTGTGTGTGTGTGTTTGTGCAAATGTGGCACCCTGTATCACACGTGAGCTGTTCCCTACTATTTATCATCTGTTTGTTTCTTTGAGATGGAGTCTCTTCAATGTGAGTCCCAGTGACCCTCTGGTTTCTGCTACACATGGGGCTGGGCTTACAGATGTGTGTGGTCATGATCAGATGCACATGGATTTTGGGAAATGAACTCAGTAATTTCAGGCCCCTTTTGGCCCTTATGTTTGTGCAGAAAGTGTTATTAACCATCCCAATAAATTTGTTTTTTTCATATGTACTTATGATGAAACTCCATTGAAAACAGTTCAAGTTAATTCTTTTGTGAGACTGAAGAACCAAATTATTTTCTCTCTGTTTTTAAAACAGTATTTTATTTGAGAGGGAGGGATGGAGGAAAGGAGAGAGAGAGAGAGAGAGAGAGAGAGAGAGAGAGAGAGAGAGAGAGAGAGAGAGAGAGAGAGAGAGAGAGAGAATGGGCATGCCAGGGCATCCTCCCACTATAAATGAGCCCCAGACCATGCATCACTTTGTGCATCTGACTTGACATGGGTACTGGGAAATCAAAGCCAGGCTTCCAGGCTTTGCAAGCAAACACCTTCAATTGCTGAGCTATCTCCCCAGCCCTTCTGTGTGTTTTAAATGCCTTTGTCAAGGAAGCTGGGTCTGTAGGATTCAGGTTTTGAAGAAGCTGTGAGGATCCCTGGAAAGCACATTTCTACATGTTATAGGACAATACAGGACTTAAATCTTCTTTGCAGTTCATGATGTGTGACTTAAGAGCCTGAAGGTAGGTAGTTTGTCACCAAGTGTCATGTGAAGCCTTCAAAGGTAAAATGGAAAGAAATAATATTATGTACCATTTTATTTTTGTTCTGAGCTATAGTAAATGCTCAGTTGTTCCGAAGTAGAGTGTGGGTTTAGAACTAGTTTGCCATTCAATGAGTCTTACAAAGTGGTGGCGTTTTCATGATCAGGGAAGGGAGGCTTGAGAGAACTAGCTTTTGTCAAAATAGTGTTTCAAGGAGCTGAGCTTCACCAGCAATGGGATATATATATATATATATATATATATATATATATATATATATATAAAATGTGTTTTTATTTACTTACTTAGAGAGAGAGAGATTGACTGAAAGTGTCAGCCATGACCTCTTGCACTGTAAATAAACTTGTGCATCTGGTTTTACATGGGTATTGGGGAATCAAACCCCAGTAGGCAGGCTTTGCAAAAAAGGGCCTTTAATAACCACTGACCCATTTCCCCAGCTCATGGTACTTTTGCTTCTATTTGGGTAATTGATGTGGTTGTGATGGTTACTCTTGGTTGGGTTCAGAGGCACAAGCTATGAAAGTATAGCCACCAGGAGCGTCAGTAAGGGCATTTACAGAGAGGATCAACTTAGTCTTATCTAGAACCTTTTAATGTTTGGGAAACTGTTCTACAAACTGAGAACCCAGATATGTTCAAAGGGGGGAAAGTACACAGCCAGTCAGGACAGACTTCCTCTCTCTTAGTCTGCTTCTGCTTATTGCCCGACTTCCCTGGTACACTTTTTGTGTTCTTGTCTTCTCTAATATCTTGGTATCTCCATTGCTTCTCTTTCAGGGTCAGCCTGCAGGGATTCCAACCCTACCAAATATTGCTTGGTGTCTCAGGCTTTTCTCTGAAATCTGAGTGGGATTCTCTACGTGGCACCAGGAAGTTTGTATTCTATATGCCTGGAAAACTGACATCATAGAAATGAGATCAAAGTCTTCCTCTCGTTTGAGAGGTAACTATTGCCCTTGGAGCATGGTTGTAGTTGCTTCCAAAAGTAGTTAAACATTTTCCTAGTGAATGTAAGGTCCCCAGTGGTGCTCTGTTCATAAAGGAAAGTCTTTCAAATACAATTATAATTTTGTACTCATGAGGCTTGGAAGCCTTGGTCAGTTCCTGAGTTACTTTTAAGACAGCTTCTGACTATCTTAAAGCAAACTTATTTGATTTTTTTAGGGACTTTAATCACTTCAGAAATCTACTTTGTATGTAGTTTTCTTACCATACTATAAGTATTTACATCTATCACCACTGTGTTTGATTTGAATACTCACCATGGTAAAAATGACCAGCAAGACTCTTGACACAGCCTGAATCCTGGGCGGCCTTGAAACATACACTGCCAGATGAAATGTCTTATCACTTTTAGCCTCAGTCCCCTCCGAGTTTCAGGATGACAACAAAATATGAACAGCTTCTTTGCCCAGAATAACTAACACACACACAGCCTACTGTAAATTCAATTCCCAATAAAGGCATTGTTCACATCTGAAACCTATCGGGCATGGCTTTCACTATCTGCCTTCTTATCACCGTTCTGAGCTCACAACAAAATCACCCAGTAAGCTGAGTTTAGAGTATTCTAAGGTCTCGCTAGACTGCATTTTCAAACCCTCCAAATTCCTCCTTCAAACCAGCTACAGAGGGTTAAGAACCACAGGAAGGATGAAGGTTAGCTTACAGTTTCAGGGGAACCGTGCTACTCACACTGAGGACAGTCAATCCTCTCTAGAAACCCCTTTCCTTAAGCAACCAGGGATGTGCCAGACTAGTTTTATTAGTGATTCCTCAACCCAATCAAAATTTATCAATGGTGGCAGATACCTGGAGAAAGTACATTTGGTTATACTATCTGTCTAGATGTATGTATGTATGTATGTATGTATGTATGTATGTATGTATGTATGTATGTATGTATGTATGTGTCTATCTATCTATGAATCATTTATCTAATTAGTTTTATACATCTATAAACTATAAGAAATCCATAGATGCACTGATCTGTACATCTATATGCATATAGATATAGGTATCAGTAATAGGGAATGAACTCAGCTCTATCAGCACTTTTTGTAACTTAGATATAAATTAAAATTTAAAGAACAATAGAATTAACTTTTTGAAAAAATAACGCCTTATTCATTTCTGTTGGTGCAATAATAGCTACATAGAGATTATTTTATCTGTCTCATCAGCAGTGCATAAGAGGAGAGTCGTACATATGTACATGCTGAGCACTTGACTCACCATGACATTCTTTGATGCTTTAGGTGGGTATTCAAATGAGATAGTTGTGGTAAAGAAGGAATGAGTGCTCACCTGATGAGAACCACATTTGCAATACTGGTGTCTTCTACTACTAGGGATTCTGCCAGCCAGCACAGGTGCATTCATTTGCACTATTCAATTTTCTTCAGGTGGTTTCTTAGATGGAAATAATAATCAGCTTTAGAGCATTCACTTTAAGGGAGGAGGAGTAGAGCCCAAGTAAGGGCACTAGTTATAATTTTTTAAATTTTTATTGTTTGAGGTAGTGTATCACTCTTTCCCAGGTTGAACTGAAACTTACTCTGTAGTCCCAGGCTTGTCTGAAACTCACAGTGGTCCTCTAACCTCTGCCTCCCAAGTGCTGGGGTTAAAGGCATGCTCCACTACACATGCATACTACAAATTTTGTGGTAGTTGAAAGCTATCAAGGATATTTCATAATTTTCACTGTATTCTTCACTTAAATTGGAATCAGAGAAAATATGTACATCTTAATTATATAATACCCAAGGTAATTAATAGTATCAATAATAAATATATTCATTACATATTAGATTGTAAATACACAATATATACACAAATCCATGTATGCATATATATATGTGTGTGTGTTTGTGCATATATGTGATACTTCAATTTCAAATGAATTCAATTTTGTAGATACATTTTGGAGCTCTTTTCTAATTATTTTTTCTTGCTATATTATGCATACTTAATGGATATAGCATGATATGCTGACATTCTCAGACATATTGAAATTATCTCTACAGGCAACCCAATATATGTATCTAACATGTCATATGACTTTCAGTGTGAAAAGCATCTGAAATCTAAGCTCTTGGAAAATTTCTACCATTCACTATAGTTTTAGTAACTATCTAATCTTGATACTATGTTAGATCTCTATATTCACCCATTCTAGATAATGAGTACTGGATGATAGTTCTTTTCCATTTAAAGAGAACATGTTATTTTATACATATGGGGAGTTAGGATAGAGATAATCCCTTATATAAAAAGGGATTGCAAAACAGACCCATACTACAGAAGTTTTAGAAAAGAAAAAAGAACCAATTCTTGTTAAAGAAGCAGAATGTGACCTAAAATAAATATTTTGTTTTTCCTGACCTGATGACTAAGGAAAGAAGGATAGAATTCAGAGACTACAGAAGAGAATAAAGACATTTTCCTCTTTTTTGCACAAATATTTATGTTAGTAGAAAAGTAATTTAGTGAAGAGTGGAAACACACTTATTAAGACAATCTCTTTCAACAAAATGCCCAGCCAAATAAAGAAATAAAACATGGGCAGTGGACAGAGACATTTGACCTACAATCCTGGTCCAAGTGTTGGGACTATAAATTGTGTACACAGCCAAATAACAAAGTCGTATGAACCCCGGATATGTTTACAAATGGACACACACCAGGGCCTGGCAACTTGAACCTAATTTTTACTGAGCCCTGAATGACAAAATGAAAGATGATTGCTGGAGGGGCCACTTTTTTTTGTAATCTTTAAAGAATGACATTTTGTTCAGCAATAAAAGAGAGTCAAAACCAACCATGGATAAGCAGACCAGATCTGCTTCTGCTGCCAAAGACCTGGAGTACAGAGACTCATTCATCCCATCCCCTTATAGACTGGCCCAGAGGAACACACACTGGATTATGGCTGATGTAGCTTTTGCTTCCAGTGGGTTGGAAAATTCAACAAACCTCTCAGTTCAGTGGTAATTACTGAAAGGGAGGGTCTGCAAACAGTTTGACTAAGGATTTCCCTCATTTTTTTCTTGCTCTCAAAGAAAACCCAAATCCTAGTGTTTATTTTTATTTTAAATAATGAGCCCTAATGGCATGTTCAAATCCGACTCCCAGCTCCCAATTGTGTCCCCCTTTCCCTTCCCCTCCTCTCTTACTCTACCTCTTCTGTCTCTTCTTTTCTCTCTTCTTTCTTCTACCTCTTCCTTTTCTTGTTTTCCAGTCTTCTCTTCTTCCTCCTCTTTCTCTCTTTTTGTTAAAGAGAAATAAGGCTAACTTCTTTTGAGGGTAAAGATGAATAAACAATCTTCATCAGAAACCATCGCCAACCAAAAAACATTAATATTATATAGCAATTCATCTGGAAAGGGGGCTGTATTCCCCCCTTGGGTCCTGAAAATTATTTCCTAGTATTTTGTTTAAAAAATGAATTTCCACTATGATCACTATTTTGCAGTCTTCACCCTTTTGTATGTTCTTAGACTACATGTGAAAGGAGTTAGCCATATATTACTATCAATTTTATGCATATTTCACACTAGAATATCATATTGGCTATAAAATCTGCTTATTTCATTACTTCTACAGAAGAGACTGGATTCTGGTAGATGTTTAACAATATTTAAATTCTGAAAACTTATGGGACATTATACATATATAAATGATAAAATGGAAATGAATCATATATTCATGAACATAATGGATGTTCCTAATGCCTGCTGGTAAGACTGCATCCAACCCCTCATTATGTTCATAAAGATATCAAAGGAAACAATATAGCCTGTGCTTGTGTTTTATGCATATGGTGACCACAATTCTCAATCGTTACTAACATTTAGACTAACTTAACATTTGCCTTTGTATGGGCTCTTATTTATATTTATAAGTAAACACTTCCTTTTCCTGTTTTCCTGTCAAAGTAACTCACCGTCTTCCTGTAACACAGCAAGAGGAACTGCCTTGGAAACTAGCTAGTTTCCTTAATAAGGTAGCAAGCAAAGCAACATTTTGCAGACTCACTGTCAAGACTCTTGTAATGCATCAAAAATGAGAAGCACACAGCAATTGTGTTATTAATGATGAAGGATAAAATTGCAATTGCTGAAACAAATTGCTTTCACATCTTCATGAAAAATGTCCTAGAATAAAGTAATAAGTTTTAATTAGAGCATAAGTCCCACCCCAAACTTGTGGTTGTTCTATGCATGACTGTGGGGCTGAACATAAGCTTAGTATCTGAAGGCTTGCTAGGGATCTCCGTTACCTGCTCAGGAACATGCTGCTGTCCATGAGTTCAGCGGTGTTGGATTGCTGCAGGGTTTCTTTTAAAAATATTTTTATTTGAGAGATAGGAGAGAGAATGAGAATGGGCATGCCAGCGTCTCTTGCCACTGCAAGACAGATGCACTGCTTTGTGCATCTGGCTTATGTAGGTATTAAGGAACTGTACCCCGACCTATTAAATCAGTTTTCTCACAGTTCTGGTGCGTGGGAAGCACAAGATCAAAGTGTGGGAGTGTGATTCTGGTGAGGACTCTTCTTCCAGCTCATAGTCAGTGACCTCCTCATGGAAGCATCCTCACAGAAATCATTCTCCATTCTCTTCTTAGAAAGTCATTGTTATATTAGGGGCCCACTCTCATGATCTCATTGAACCTTAATGATCTCTTAAAAGTCCTACCTCCATATGGTCACATTTTAATTTTACACTTCAGCATGTGAATTTGCCAGGGCACGAGTCTTTTGCTCGATTTCCATGGTAGGTTGGTACATGGTAAGTGTGTGTACATGGTAGGTGTGCATGTATCTGGTAGGTGTGTGTGTACATGGCAGGTGTGTGTACACAGCTGATGTGCATGTATGTGGTAGGTGTCTGTGTACACGGTAGGTATCGGTGTACATGGTAGGTGTGCATGTATATGGTAGGTGTGTTTACAGGGTAGGTGTGCGTGTACCTTGTAGGTATGCATGTACATGGTTGGTGAGCATATACAAGGGAAGCACTGAGATTTTGACAAAATATGGAAGCCAGCATCAAGTCCCCCAAATCACCTCTATGTATTAGGTAAAATGTGGAGTACCCTTCCAAAGATTTCTCTAATTTTGTCTTATTAACATTTAGACTAAATGAGACATATTCTATGAGACTAGCTATGCCCACATGGTATCTGTCTGCTAGATACCAGCCACACACTGTCACAAAAAGCAAAAATACCTACAGACTTTGGCAAATGTTCCCGGGAGACAACATTACTTCAGCTGAGACCCACTGTTTACAGGAAGACAATCATCTTGAAATTCGAGGAGATATGACAAGCAACTGTATTATCATTTTAACTGATTTCAATAAAATACTAGGTGGATTAAAGGCATATGGATTGAAGAAAAAGAATAGGAATCATGCTCAGCAATACCCAAGCCTAAAGCCGTTCAGTGGTAATCGTGTCTCACTAACGGGAGCTGGAGATCAGAACTCAAGGACCCAGCCAATTCCAGTGCACCCTGTGGTGGGGGCTGCTGAGGACACCTTACCAGGTCCTGGAGAGTCAGGGGTCCTTTTTTGGTCACATGTGTGAGAGAAGAGCTGGACTTTGATTCAGTGACTTTTAAGACCTGCGCCAGGTAAGTCAGAGAGACAGACAGCTGGTTGGTCCATACCTGACCAATCAGTTTCAGCATCTAGGTTTGAACTCTAGCTAGAAATACCTCCCACTCAGGGAGTGGGGGGTGGTCAGGCATGGAATCTGTGAAACTTGCCTGAAACTGTCACAACACCAAACAAAATGGCCCATTTGTGCTGGAGGTCTGTGAAATGTAAAGAATCTCTTGAAGGTTTCATTGTATCTTCCATTTTTATGGCTGGCATTTCTAGTCATTAGATCAATTCTCTGGTCCTTTAATGACTAAGGCCCATTGCACCAGCCATTCCTTCTTCCTTGACCCAGGCATTCTGCAGCCTTTTCATTATCCAGGTATTAGCTCAAATTCTATGTCCTTTGAAAGGCCTGTGCACCCCCCTGTCCAGGGATCAGATGTTTACTGTTGCTTTGCTGCTAGATGTGTTGGCATTGTATTAGATCTACCAGACGCTGTTGTCTTGTTGTCCTTTGAGTCTCTTCTTCTCTTGACTAGAACAATGAGGGTGGAAGTCCTGCCTGGCTTGCAGTTTGTCACTAAGACTCAAACTATGCCCAACACAGCATTGGAATTTCATTAACAGGTGGTAACAGGGAATTATGTAAATAAAGAAATATTTAGATTTGCCTTTAAAGCTTATCACCAGTCAGCTACCTTTATTCTGGATAATTTCCACTTTTCTCTACTTCTCTACAAAGAATATGACACACTGTAACCCTCCGAAATAGTGTTAGAAATTCATTTGTATTCTTTTATCTCGCACACATTCCTGTAACCCAAGAGAGAGGCTTTCTACTCACAAATCACATTTTTTTAAAAACCACACATACTTCTAATACTTCTGCAAATAAGTCACCTGAGACTTCAGACTTAAATGAATACTTTTGATATATGCTATACTTATTTCCCAGAGATGAAGCATTATAAAAGAAAGAATATCCACTTCCTCAAGCATACAAGTGCATTACTGATACCACAGATACTTGTAAAGCAGAATGACAGATAAAAACTCTACAGAAGTAGATTTTATGTGACAGTCCCGACCCTCTTCCCAGTGACTGCACAAAAGCGTTAAATAGAAGTGGCCTAGGGATAGGCACTCAATCAGTATGCACCAGGAAGTTTGTGAAATCAATATTTTTTGCTCCTCAGATACAGGAAAATTGATGTAACTGATGTCGTGTAACTTCTATTAATTGCCCACAGTGACAGAAAATTTATCAATTACTTATTGACTTTTTTTAAGACCATGGGAAAATGGGCAGTAGCCCAAGGTTAAGTGTATGATACAGAAGCCTTCCCTAGATGAATGAAGAAGGTGTTATTGGAAGTCCAGCAGATTTTATCAAATAAGAGAGCTCTAAATGTGGGTATCCTCATGTTTAGGTTCACAAATATGTGACTTCTCTACCCAGATCTTGTTCCAGATATTAGTTATCTCTGAGTTTGGGATTTGTTAAAGTGTAGCCTTCCTGGTACACTTATTATATATTAGGCAACATATATATATATATATATATATATATATATATATATATATATATATATATATATATATATTCAGGGACCACAGGGATTTTTTGCATTTGTCTTCAAGTAATATCAGTAAGGTAAAGTATTAGATATTGTATATTATAAGCTCTCTTCCAGCCACCTAAATAACCTAAAATATAAACCTATAAAAATAAAGGCTTCAGCCAATGAGATTTGGTTTATAGGCATCATGTCCAGGTCTGATGCATTTGCTCTGTGATGTTTGATAAAAGCCTCAGTGTGTGCTGTGTTTTCTCAAATCCAGTATAGCACAGCTTCTGCAGATATTTTCTACATTCTAACACGTGATAAAGGGGAAGGGTGGAAGGAAAAAGACTATAGTGTACTGTCTGGTAACTGTTCCTGTTTGAAAGTTTTCTCAAAGCCACACCGAGGAATTTTCTTTCACCTCTCAATGACTAATGTGAACATTGACATCCAAAACAATTTGGGGTTTATGCTGAGAGTCAAAGGAGAGAATGTACTCAGACTACTTAGACCACTTGCTTCTTGAATCTCAAGGCTCATGAAAGGCAGACCCAGGTATGTCTCACTCTAAGTTAGGCTTTCTTGACTGTCCTCACAATCAGTAAACGGTGATGGTTCTGTGGGGATGCTGCTCTCCAAGAGGAATATTAAATTGCTTCACAACAACTATAGGAATCACTTAATCCAAACACACTGGCAGCAAAAGTTATTTACTACTCGCCATAACAGGAAAAATATTTTACTAAAAACTGGTAATATAGGCAATATAAGAAATGTGATTCATGAAGTTTACTCTAAATCTCATGTAATATACACTTTTAAAAAACCGCTTCAGAGTAAATCAGTGTGAAGAGCATGTTGATCAGAGCTTTGCTTGTCTGAAAAGATTACCTATGACACATCTGTTAACAGTTTCAGGTACACAGCACAGCCATGTTGACTAAGGTCATGTGCTGTATACGTCATCTTCAGAATTCATCACCCATTGGCCAGTGTCTCCTTTACATTCACTCGTAGTCCTTGACAACCATATTCTATTCTCTGACCCCATACATTTGAACTTTTAGTTTCAATACGAGTGAGGTCATGCAGCACTTGTCTTCCTGGATCTGGTTGATTTCACATAGTACATTGGCCTCCAGCTTCACGCATGTTGTCACAGGAGACAGGGTTTATTTTATTATTTTATTTTATGGCTGCTGAATATTATGGTGGGTATAACATTGTCTTTGCCCATCAATTTTCTCTCATTAAAGTAGAACAGACCAAAAGATAATAATCTACACATGCAGGTAAAATCAGTAAATCTGTTGTTTCTTTATTATTTTTATCACTTTTTGACAATCTATTCCTCCTGTACTGTGAGGTGGTCAGCTAATATTTGTTTAAAAAAATAAATATTGATGTGGTTTTCATTGTTATATAGACTGTATATATATGTGTGTGTGTATAAATTCGGTTGTAGCTCATAATATATCACATTCTATAGAGTATATATTAAAATATTATAATATATTACATATATAGAATATATGAAATTATTACATATATTTAATGTGACAATGTAATTGAAATATTTGTTACATAATACTCCCATTTACAATCTATGCTATTGAAAGGCTTTTAGTGAAACTATGACCACAATAAATTTCTGAAGATGTCCCTCAATCCTGAAACTCTCTCCAATAGCAGACATTCTCTAATCTGCTCTGTTGCTTGTTACCAGGGAACTACCCACCTACTCTCTGTGTTCATGATTTCCCTGTCCTGTGTTGCTATGATTTGGATATAGTCAGTTTCCTTCAGGATTTAATGTTTTGAAATTAGTCTGATGTTGCAGTTACTTCCTGATTGATTGGAACAAAGCACCTGACCAAAAGAAGCATATGGGAAGAAAGGGTTAATTCAGCTGACTGTTTTAGGAGAACTTCAGCACCACAGAGAAAACCATGGCAGAGCAGAGGCTTAGCAACACATCTTGTCATATCAGCTGGGAGAGAGCAGCAGCGAGATTTAAGCAAGCACTGAACACCAGCAGGGCTGGACTAATAAACCTCAAACTCTTCCCCCAGTGACAAACCACCTCCCCTAAACCCTACAACTTTCCCAAGCTGTCACCATATAGGGATGAAGTATTCAAAGTATACCAGCCTATAAGGGGGTCATCTTATTCAAACCACTATAATTGCCAGTTTGGCCAAGTGGGGCATGTGGTCTTTCAAGAGGTGAAGAGGTGGGTAAGACGCACAAAGGCTTTTTACACTGGGATGGGCTTTTTCTCTTGAGAGTGGGCTGTGATGAAGCAAGGCAGCTTCTTGGGGTGTTTTGTCTCTTCCCTTTATCCTTGGTCCATTTTTTTTTTTTGTGCGGTTGAGTTGAAGCCACGGAAAACTTTCACCAGAAACTAAACAGACATGGTTCCCCTGCTCTTTGACTACCCAGCCTCTAGATCTATGAGGCAAAGGAAACTTCTTTCCTTTATAAATTACCAACTCTCTGGTATTCTGTAAGAACTCCAGTAATGAATGGGGCTGACAACAAGAGAGACTGGAAGCCTTTGCAAAAGATATGTGAAGCGAGCTGGGAGCTGGCTCAAGCAGATCTGAGTGCCTGGGGTCAAGCATTCATGAAGGAAGATTACTCATACTGTTTTAAGCCAGGGTTAGTGGCATATGACTTTAATCCCAGGACTTGGGAGGTGTAGCGAGGCAGATCCAAATAAAAGACTCCAAATGTGTTCTATAACATCTCTGCACTTTGACATCATAGTGTATAGCATTTCCTAAGAAAGCCTTAGGATGCATTTTAGGATGCATCTTAAATTCATTTACAGATAGAGGCTTGACCAAGTAAGTTAATTCCAAGACTATTGAATAAAATATCATTTCATGAAATTCACAATGCTGAATATTGTGGAGAAATGGCTCAGTGACCAAGGTGCTTGTTCCACATGCATAAGGACCTGTGTTTGAATTCCTAGCACTGCATAAAAGCCTGAGATAGCAGGGTTCATCTGTATTACCAGTACTGGGGAGACAGAGACAGAAAGTTCCCTGGGGCTTACTGGCTAGCTAATCTCCTCTAAATGGTGAGCTCTGGGTTCAGTGAGAGACCCTGTCTTAAAACAAACAAACAAACAAACAAAACAGAGTCGGAGAGTGATTGAGAATGACACTCAATGTTGACTTTTGGCATCTATCTTCAAATGCTCACATGTGTATGAGCAACACCCCCCACACACATGACTTGCATACACATACATATACACATTAAAATGCAGAACAAAGATAAGATGCTAACTTATTTATAGCATACGAGGAAAGAAAAGTTTGCTATCTATTTAATCTATAAAAATTAGATTATGCCATAACTGCAATAAAAGTCATTTTTGCCTTTAAAAGACACACCTTTTTGTTGGAGAGAATCTTGCTAACAAAGGAAGAGTCGAACTTTTTGCAAATCTTCCATGACTTTTCCTGTTGGACTTCAACAAAGTCATGAATTGAGTTTTGCAAGAAGGTATTATTTGAATTAGAAAAGCATCCTTTCCTTTCTTTTGTTGGCTTAAGAGACATTTCCAGATTATTTTTTTTCTTTCATCAGAAGACAGGAAGACATAATTTATAATTTTCTGTCTGGCTAGTCTTCCTGCTTTTATCTATGTCTCTTTCAAGCATCCCTTTGAGGCACTAAATCCATTTAATACCTTTGCTATGAATGAACAATAACACCTTGTTAAATAAGTCCGTCAAGCTTGTACCATTTGCCAATTTTTCATGCCTTCTCGTGGATGTGGGCTAAATTTCAGAAACTGATTGAAAAGTGATCCTTAGTAACATGATTTTAATTGCAACAAATTGTATTTGCAACACTCCTATATATTACATCAAATCATCAACACTTAAGTTTGGGACCCAGGATAAGTAGCAAATTCAAGAAGAAATTAAAAACGTATTCCAATACACTATTCTTTGATGAGGAATAAAATGCTTAATGTATATGGAAATCACTGATTAAATTAGTCTTTAGAGACAGAATTAAGATAGAGTTAAATTTGAGTTAAATTTAGAGTTAAACTTAGGAAAGGAAACTTTTATTTAAAAGTAATCATTACTGGGCTGGAGAGATGGCTCAGCAGTTAAGGCACTTGACTCTAGTGCCTAAGGCCCCAAGTTCAATTCCCCAGTACCCACATAAGCCAGGGTGGTGGCCCTGGTGCTCTCTCTCTCTCTCTCTCTCTCTCTCTCTCTCTCTCTCTCTCTCTCTGCATCTGCTTGAAAATGAATAAATAAAATTAAAAAATAAAAGTATCATTACTATCAAATGAATAGCACAATTAATAATATACTGCAGCATTCATGACAAATGTGCTACATAAAAGGGAAATGACCAAATCAAGTCCAATCAAAGTAAATGTTTCAAAGCGAGGTTTCAAGAGAGGGAAGGTAAACACGTACATGTTGCAGATGGTTTCTGTGAAGTGTCATAGATGAAATCTGTGAACAGTGGTTGAATATGACTATGGGAAATAAGAGCTCGAAGAGATGGAATCAAAGATAGAGTCCATAGAGAACCTCAGAATGTTGTTTCTGGATAGTAGAATGTTCTGGAAAATGCAAGTGCACAGTTAACTAAAACTAAAAATGTATGGGAAAGAAAACTACATAGCAACCTACTGCTTTGTAAGCTACTTTTAAAAAAATTAAGAGTTTGAAAGAAGCTACTCTGTATAGCTCTTAGAATCCATTGGTTCTTAAATGAAAATCATAGTGCCCTGGGTAAGATACTTTCATATGAGTTGTTGGCCAGGGAAGCCTCTGAGCTCCCCTTCCTCCACCACTCCCCCCCCACACACAAAAGGAATATAGGCTAACACAGACTATGGTCACTTTCTTGTTTGTCCACTGGATGGTAAGCCTCTATGGCTGAAGAACATAGAGAAATCGGGCTGGAACTGAGCTGGAAGCTTGTTTCCTGCTGACTAGCTTTCATAGCGTTGAAAGGTATTATTCCGGTTCTGGGAGAGGAATCCCCAGCTGGGACAGTGTATCCCAGCTGTGGGCCCTGTGTGTTACACACCTGGCCTGCCAGGCAAGATGTACAATAGTGACATGATGGTTATGGTTGTAATTGTGCTCCACTCCAAGGATTAGGGAACATCCCCAGTGAGAAAATGGAAAGAATGCTAGAGCAAAAGGATGAGGAGGAGCCCTGTGGAGTGCTACCTTCAGTACCTACATGGCTATTGCACACAAAGACTCACAGCAGTTGTGGTTACCTGTGTAAGATTGCACAGCACTGGGCTGGTACACATTCTGCTAGTGACTGGGGAGGGTCCCATGGGGTCCCATTGTTCCATCCCTACCTTAGGGGTTATTCACACTGAATGGTTGCTAGCATGGGGATGGTATTTTCTTCAGTGGTGTAGGCATTGATAAGATGCCTGTTCTTCAGTAAAGAACCTCCAACCCATGCTTATGTAAACAACCCTAGTTATATGCAGTGAGTCATTTAAAAAAAGCCATCAAAGTAAAAGTACAGCTGCTTGGGAAGTAGAAAGGATTCAGTAGCTATGGGAGGAAACAAGAGAAGGTCATGGGGGAGATGTGATCAAAATATGTGTATGTATAGAATTGTCAAAATGAGTAACTTTTAAAATACACACACATATTTTAAAAAGAAGCAAAATTGGGCTGGAGAGATGGATCAGTGGTTAAGGCACTTGCCTCCAGTGCCTAAGGCCCTGGGTTCAATTCCCCAGGACCCACATGAGCCAGACCCACAAGGTGGTGGCCCTGCTGCAGTCTCTCTCTCTTTCTCTCTCTCTGCTTGAAAATGAATAAATAAAATATTAAAAAAGAAGCAAAATTAACCGTTCTGCTAATCATTCAGACAGCTTCACATATCTTGCCTCTACCAACTATATGATTTTGGTTTTTTCAGTCTACCAATAGGATCAAAGTAAAATACTAAGGATAAATGAAGAATTTTCATATATACATATGTTTGTGAATAAATTTTCATATATACATATGTGTGTATAAGAGAGAGAGAGAAAGAGAGAGAGAGAATGCCATGGCATATGTGTGGAGATCAGACTAAGTTTGGGGTGTTGGCTTTCTCCTTCCACCTTGTTTTGAGGCAGGGTGTCTGTCCTTTACAGTTCTGGTTCCGTTTACCAGGCTCACTAGTCCTTAAACTTTGGGTTCTACTGTGTCCACCTTCCATCTCACGCCAGGTGCACTGAATCACAGACAAACGCTACTACTGCTTGTGCTGGGAATCCAGTACGCACTGAGCCTCGAGAAATAACTTTTGACTTTAGGCTTATTTGGTTTGTATTATGACTGCAATTGTGTAAAACCATGCACAAGAAAGGTTTATTTTTAAGTGTACCTATGGACAACCTGGTAAAAGTGAACATAAATATTATATTATACATATGTATGTATAACATAAATATTGTATTATACATTTATATTATATATGTATTCTCAAGCCATGGGTTACAGACACTATATTCTTTCATGTGCTCCCCCTTATTAAATCTTTTAGCATTATGAATTTTGGTGTAGGTTTATGATTCTAGCACTCAGAGTAGGTGGTCAAATTGAGGAAGAGGCACATAAATATCAGTTGTGAGGCCTGCTTGGGTAGGTAAATATATCCTCTTTCAGAAATCCAAAATAAAGTGTTCTATGTTTCTGTAATAAGTTTTTAATATTTGTTTTTATTTTATTAGAGAGAGAGAGAGAAGAGGCAGTGAGTGTGTGTCATGGTTTGATCCAGGTGTCCCCTACAAACAAATGAATGTCTTCTGGGTAATCGATCCTCAGCTGATGGCAATTTGAATTTTACAACCTCGATGGAGCTGTGTTATTGGGGGCGAGCTTATGGGGTTATAAGCCAGCTTCCCATTGCCAGTGTTTGGCACGCCTTCCTGCTGCTATTTCCAGTGGTGTGGCAGAGGTGATGTCCACCCCTCTGCTCATGCCATCGTTTTCCCTGCCAGGATGGAGTCTCCCCTCAAGTCCATAAGCCAAATAAACCCATTCCTCCACAAGCTTCTTTTGTTTGGGTTCTTTCTGTGCAGCAACTAGGAAGCTGACTGCAACAGTGTGGTTGTGACAGGGCCTCCTGCCACTGCATATGGATTGCAGACACTTGCGCCACTTTGTGCGTCTGGATTTATGTGGGTTCTGGGGCTTTGAACCCAGCTAGTCAGGTTTTTAGGTACAGCAAGCAAGCATGTGCCTTTAACTACTAAGCCAGTTCTCCTGCCCTATAATTTTTATTTACATTCAATTATCATCAACATAAATCACTTTTAGTAATGTATATAATAAAGTTCTCAAGTTATTATCAGATAAATCACTACCCATTATTCATAGTAATCATGAATGATTTAAGGTTCCTGTAGAGTACATAGGATTCTTGGAGATTCTTCTAATTAATTACTATTTTATAGACCCAGTGTACTGCTATACTAGGATGCGGTAGCTGTCCTTGTTCATGTTTAACTATGACTTCCATGTAACTTATCATCCCAACCAGATCATTTTTTAAATTAATATCTTTATTATGAATAAGTATATACATTGTATGAGCAATTCTTGTGAAGGTGTCCCCATTTCCACCCTCTCTGTCCCTTATCCACTGGGGTCCTTCCTTGGTGCACATACTGGATCTATCCATAGGGTAGAAGGTTATGAACTGCACCAGAGGTAGCTAGTTTTTCTTTTTTCTTCCTTCTTTGTGTGCTGTTGCTGAGGGGGGCGATCTCATCCCACTCTCTGATGGAGATTCTGTTTGTATTTTTCAGAAGACGGTGAGAGAGCCATGGACAACCCAATTCCACCAACAAGACATGGGATGATGGCTGACATCCTGCCAGGAGACAAACCACACCTAGCCTTCCTTCACACAGGGCCCAAATGAAACCTACGAGAAAGTGGTAAGACAAACAGGAGATCAATCACCACAGCAAGACAGATCACTTTTGAACATAGGTTTGCAGCCATACCTTGTTTAAGCAGTATTCAGAAGCAACCTCATGCATTTTAGGCAAGTACCGTACTAACTGAGCTATATACCCAGCCCTCTGCCCAACTCATTTAAATTTTAAGGGTCAAAAATACTTCCTAATCCTCACCAAATTTAGGCCTGTTCTCTCTCCTACTGATCAATTCATTCATGGTGAATTCTATTTTTAAGTATTCTTTCCTCAGCAAAAGCTTGTGGAAATTTTCATATATGAGTCACTCAAATACTTTCTATATGCTTTCTCTCTCGGTCACACCTAAGACATAAACATATAAAATGTTCTTCATTTTATACCCAAACTTGATCTACCTTCCTTTTCTCAAGTTCTCTAATTATTCTTTCAACCAAGTTGGACTTTATGCTTAGAGGAGTTAATATTTGAGACATGGTTATGTCCTAAAAAACTTGTGCATTCTGAGTTAATGGTCCCTTTCTTATTATGCCTGCTAGTATAGGTATTTTGTGTCCAGATGAATATTCCTCTCAAGATGAAAACTTCTTAAACATGGGAGAAAGAGACTTGAGAGATGTCTCAGCAGTTAAGGTAATTGCCTGCAAAGCCTAATGACCTGGCTTTGATTCCCTAGTACCAATGTAAAACCAGATGCAAAGTGGCACATGTGTCTGGAGTTCATTTGCAGCAGTCAGAGGCACTGGTGTGCCCTTCCTTCCTTCCTTCCTTCCTTCCTTCCTTCCTTCCTTCCTTCCTTCCTTCCTTCCTTCCTTCCTTCCTTCCTTCCTTCCTTCCTTCCTTCCTGTCTGTCTTTCTTTCTTTCTTTCTTTCTTTCTTTCTTTCTTTCTTTCTTTCTTTCTTTCTTTCTTTCTTTCTTTCTTTCTTTCTTTTCTTTCTCTCTTTCTCTCTTTCTCTCTCTCTCTCTCTCTCTCTCTCTCTCTCTCTCTCTCTCTCTCTTTCTCTCCCCCTGTGTCTGTATGTCTCTGTTTGGCAATAAAAGAAATAAATTATTTTTGTAAATGGGAGATAGAGCAAATCATAGCATCATAGCAGTACATCGCCCATAATGTTTCAGCAAGAGTAAGAGTTCGTACTATAAAAATGCTTGTGCATTAAAATAAATTCATTTGGCTGAATTGCTTGGAAATTTTCTGTGGGAAAATATTATAATGAATTTCACAATTTTGCTAACAATAGGTGGTTGATAAGATTAGTTAGCGCTTTTAATAACCCAAGTTCATCACATGGAAAATACGCCACCTATAATTTAAGCTTTTCTTCGATAGAATGACTTCCTGGGGTCTTAGCAGAGATTGTGCAAATTAAGTTAACGTAGTGCAAATGATTTCTGCTTCTCTCAGTATTGAACATGATTCCTTTCCTGGTTTGGCATGGGGTGGGTAGGATCTGTCACCTGCCTTCCTAAGAAGAGGTGAGCTTTTGTACTCCGTACTGTCTCACTTCTACCCTACCTATGTGTTACCTTGAAATCTATGCCTAAGTCACATCGAATTACATCAAGTTACAGAACATTTTTAGTGAGCTAATTTATACATGTTGAAAGAGATGATTTTTTTTTCTCTGTGGTATGACTGACTGTCTTCTATTACTTTTGAGGTTTACATTAGCTTACGTTAAAGATGATCTATCAAGTACTCTGGTTCTACTGGGTAATTATTCAGATTTTGATAATTCTTCACAGCCAGTGTTACATTTTGAGAGAATCAAAAGTTCTATGTAAATAAAAACTTGCACATAGATATGGACATAACAGCAGTCCGAACAGACTCAACATACATATGAATTGGTGAATTAGTATTCATTGCTCCTCTATAATTCTTGTATTTTTGTCTATATAACTAACTATACTTAGGAAAAAAGTATGAAAATGGTCTTTATCTTAGAAATCTGGGGATCCTCATCTCTTACAAGAAATATTAAATTTTTCCTAACAAGTCGATGGCAGTTTCACAAGGAGTATTTAATTAAAACTGTGAAGGTCTTACTAATGAAGATATTTCTGCAGAGGGTACATAACCATCTGTCAGAGAAGTTGCAAAAATAATTGCTACTCTGCATCAGAAGTCATTCTTCATATTTATAACTTCAAGCGCCTGAGCATAAAACAAATATGTATCACAAATTTGAGATCTTTAAACTAGAATGACCTATAATGAATAAAATAATAATACCAATTAAAAAAACCTCCAGCTCATTAAGTACACACTATCTTCCTGGTACCTGACTAACATCTTCAGGAAATGAAAAATAGTATGAATAGATTTTTCTTCAGATCACTATAAATCTAAGCTGATGGCTCCACTTGCAACACTTTCTAGAAGCTCAGTGTTAATGATTTTCCAAAGGTAAACTTTCTTTATACCTTGAGCCATGCATGCAAAACCAGATATCTTGTATTTTCATGACCTGTTGAGATGTTCCTAGCAGCTCTACTACACCAGCCTGAGTCATCCTTTACAGTGGATTTCTCAATGGTATACCACTTTCTGTAGAATAGATCTGCCAGGAGATCTTCACTGAGATGACCAGACCACAGCTTCTGCTCTTTATTTTGTCATTTTCACACACAAGTGTATAACTATTCAATGGCTTTACACCTTAAGAACAAGTTTCCACCACTGAGTGTCAAGCCTGAGGGAATCCAACATGTGGAATTAATCCCTCAACTTTTGCATCTTTGATTCCTGACCTGTATGCTCTGTTGCCATGGAAATAAAGGCCTGGTAAGGTTTCACATCATTTTCACTTTTTAAAAATAATATTAAAAGATACCTGCTGAGGATAAGAAAATCTAGAAGTAGGGAATATAGGTTTGAATACTCCCTTGCACATTAAAGGAGAGAGGAACAGCAAGCAGGAGAACAACAAGAAAGATATTTGAGCAACTGTTTTGTTTTTTTCAGTAAACCTATAGTAACAAGAAACAGTGTATCAACAAATTATCCTACTATACGAATTTCTGAGGACAATCTCATGTTAACAAACTTTGTAATATGTGTAATATTTAATAGTGAAACTGCTGCCCAAAATGCTCATTCCCATAGTAGAGCCCTCCTATTAGAGGCCTCCCATGAGAACTACTTAGAAGAAATTATTAAAAAGATACCAAAAGCACAATTATGATCTTTCTCTCTCTCTCTCTTTCTCTCTCTCTCTCTCTCTCTCTCTCTCTCTCACACACACACACACACACAGAGTTTTAATTAAATATTCCTCGTGAAATTGCCATTGAATTGCTAGGAAAAAATTATTTCTTGTAAGAGATAAGCACCCCCAGATTCTGAGATAAAGAGCATTTTCATACTTTTTTCTAAATTTTGTTAGTTATATAATCAAAAACACAAGAAATATAGTGGAGCAATGAATATTAATTCACTAATTCATTTGTATGTTGAATCTGTTCTTAACTGCTGTTAGGTGTGTGTGTGTGTGTGTGTGTGTGTGTGTGTGTGTGTGGTGTGAGTGATGAGCTTAGAGAGGACATGAATAAATGCCTGAATAAAAACCAGAAAGCATAAACTATAGAATGAACTCAATAGACAACTAAATGACTTCAAACAGGACATGAACAGATGTCTGGGTAAACTTCAAGAGAAAACAAAAGCTAAATGAAATGAATGCATCAAACCAAGATGTGAAAATGTAACTCAGTGGTGATAGATAGTGAAGAATAACCAAACTGAAATGAGAAAATATAGTAAGTTAAATAAAAACTTCCATGGAATGCCTGATCAATAGAGTAGACTTTGTGGAGGACAGAATATCAGGGCTTGAATGCAGAGGAAACAGTTGTTTTAGACAAAAATCAATGACAAGTTCAAAAAACATATGAGAAGAACATGAGAGACAGTTGGAACACCGTGAAAAGACAAAGTTTATGAGTATTGGGCATAAAAGGAGATGAGTTTTATAGTCAGCTTTATGTTGTTGGGACGAGCATCCAAACAGCTATAGTTTATGGGAGGAAGGGATTTATTTTAGGCTTACAGATCTAGGGGAAGTTTCATCAATGTTGAAACAAGCTGCTTGCTTTCATATATATAAGCAGGGAGGAGAGAGGATTGCAGTGATTAATATACCCAAACCAGCAAACACCAAAGAGCAGCAAGCAAACACTGCCAGAGCTCAACCTGTCCTCTCTACAACTTTAGGTAGTAATTCAAATCCACCCCCAGCGGCATGCTCCCTCTATAACAGAAATCTGTCTGCTAGGGGCTGAGGCTGTAAAGTCAGTTTTAATAACAACTGAGTCTATGGGACCACACTTTCACATTCAACCACTACAATGAACTTCAGCATAAAGCATAGAAAATATTTTCAATAAATTTAAACAAGAAAACTTAGGCAATAAAAAAAGGATACCCATCCCAGCCAAATAAAAGAGGCACATAGAACACCAAATATACAGGGTTAGATAAGAAACTCTTCTTGTCATATCATGCTAAATTCATTAAATATACAGAACAAAGAAAGAACATGAAACTCACAAAAGATAAACAAGTCACTTACAAAGGCTGGCCCATCAGAAAAACAACTGGCTTTTCAATGGCAACTAAAAGCAATGAGTGCGCAATGATGTATTCCATCTATTTAAAAAGAAAAAAAAAAACTATAGCTGCCAATACAAACTACTGTGACCAACAAAATTATATCTCATGATAGAAGACAAAGAAAGATCTTCCATGATACAAGCAGCCTGAAGGAATTTATGGCAATAAGTCAGCTCTACAGAGGATACTGTAAGGAATAGTTAGTTCAGTTTGCAGGGAAGAGTTTTTATACTTCTTTCATGAGATTAGAGAGGAAAACAATAAATAGTGCTAGATGTTGATGAGCATATGAAAACCAAAGAAAGCACCACAAAACCACCCACATGATGGGACTCAATTCACACCTTTAGAAAATCACTCTGAATATAAATGGTCTCAACTCTCCAAACAAAATGCACAGACTATCAGAATGGATCAGACAACTGGAACAATCTTTTTTTCTGTCTTTAAGAAACTCATGGCACATCCCCCATAGGCCAGGAAATATTGCAGAGGAAGTATAGGAAGTGTTGGATTAAGTATGAGTGCTGTTCTCAATGTTGGTCATAGAATCTTCTCCAATGAGAAGGCAGTCGACACTGAGGAGACTCAAATCTCATCAAAGCAAAATACAAGAGGCTACCAAGAGGTCTAATTCTAATACATCCTCCAATGCTCAGAGAATATTTAGGAAGAAGGGGCAGTAAAAATGTAAGAGCTATTGAGTGAGAAGACGTACTATGAGGTATTATCCTGCCTGCAGGAACAGATTGGTGCATTCATGACCCCACGGTGATTATAGATACCCCCCCACTGAGGAAGGCCCTCAGTGTAATAGTCAAGGAAGAAGGGAAGAAGATAGGATAACCTGTTGGAGATAAAACCAATTTACAGTATGCTCATATATTGAAGATCTTAATAAAATTATTCTAAAAAGGAAAGAAACTAATCTTTCTTTCAAAGATAGATATTACTTTAGGGCAAAAAAAGATGGGAAAAAAGCCATTCCTAGAAAATGAAACCAAGCAAAAAGCAGGCATTGCTATTCGATATCTGAAAAAAAAAAGACTTCAAATAAAAATTAGGCAGAAAGGATAAAGAACACTTCATATTGATCCAGGGATCCATCCACCAAGAGGACATTACAATCCTAAATATATACACACCAGACACCAGAAAATACATACTCGTTCGGTTTAACCTCAGTAACGATCAATGCAATGAATATCAAAACTCTACTGAGATGCCATCACAGCCCAGTCAGAATTGCAATCAGAAAGTTGGCAAGCAACAGATAGTGGCAAGGATGTGAATCAAGGGACTTCTGATGTATACACTGCTGGTGGGGTTGGAACCTAGTCCACCTTCTGTGGAAATCACTGTGGAGGTTTGTCACAACCCTAGGACAGATATTCCACATGGCCCAGCTATTCCACTCCTGGTTGCTGACAAGAAAGACTCCAAGTCAGCAAGTTATAGAACCATCCTATGTGCCCAACAACAGAGGACAGGTTAAGCAAAATGTAGTATGTATACATGATGGAGTTTTTTTTAAAATATTTTATTTATTCATTTTCAAGCAGAGGCAGAGAGATAGAGTATCAGGACCACCACCTAGTGGGTCTGGCTTATGTGGGTACTGGGGAATTGAACTCGGGGCCTTAGGCACTAGAGGCAAGTGCCTTAACTGCTGAGCCATTTCTCCAGCCCATGATGGAGTTTTTGTCAGTCATGAAAAAAGAATGAAGACACATTATTTGCTGGAAAATACAAACAAGTAGAAATTACCATATTAAGTAATCATCCAGCCCCGAAAGACAAACACAGAATGTTTACTCTCTTGGGTAGTTCCTATATTTTATGTAGTTACATAAAATCGTGCATGTATGTACAAAACTAAAGTAGAAATGAAACTAATGATACTGTCTAAGGGGAAATAAAGGGTACATGAAAAGAGGGATGGAATAAATGTGAGATTATGATCCTTGTATAATATATACATGTATAAAAGTGAAAATAAGCATTAAGCAAAGGAAGGCAAGCAGATATATAAGAAGAAAACATACTAGTAATAGCTAATCCATATATAGCATCTTTAAAGGGTCATGTCAATTAACATTTTAGTGCCAGCATTAAATCTAAATGGCTCAAGAAGGCAATTTATGTTATTATCCTAATTTTATAATGGAGGAAACCAAGGCACATTCAATTTAAATGACTTTGCTAAGGTCATCCTGGATATATCATTCTAGAGTCTTAACTTCTTGGTTACATATTTTGAGCTTTTTTTGAAATGCTCAATGCACTGAGCAAAGAAAAAAATTCAAATTTAGTGCCTAATCATACACAAGGAGACAGGCTATGTGACTTTAGAGGATACATTGCTGGGTCCCCTGTGCTACATACATTATTCTCCTAAACTGGCCTCAAATTGCCTGTTTGATCTAAAAATTGAACAGATGGAGTTAACCCTTCTGAGTAAGTTGTTTCATAATTAAATTTGAGAGTTGGTTACTTGCTCCCTTTGGGCATGCATTCTTTATTCTCAGGATGGAAAGATCCTTATCAATTTACCTTATCAATGTTGAAAGATTTCTGAATCAGTAGGCAGGATGAACATTGTTAACTATCGTTACTAGGACTTACATATTTTATACTTGTTAATGCCAGACATAGGATAAACCCTTTATGTACATTACCATGATTATGTCTCATAACCACCCTATGAAGTAGATAATCAATATGGTTCTTAATAGAAAAATCAGAAAAATAAAACATCTCATTGATGTTCTCATGGTTGAAAAGTAGGTGGGCTAAATATCTGAATGTGTGAGTAACTGATTGAAGCTTGTATTATTTTACCTATACAGAGGAGATACTGAAGTATTTGTTCAGCAATGTCTAAATAACACTTTCTAAAAGTTCAATATTAATGACCTTGTTCTTGATTCCTTGCTGATTCTTCTACTATGCCAGCTCAAAAACAGAGTTTGTATACAAATATACAAACATATAATGGTCTTATTGCAGAGGTTATATTTTTGCTGATTTCATACATTAATTCTAGCTGCCTTGCTTATTGAACTCACAATATTCTGTTTAATGCTTTCCTAGAATAATGTTTTTATGTTCTTAATCCAGTAATACCTAATGATATCTGCCTTATGGAGAAATGAGAAGTATATGTGAAAAGTAACATAACTCAATACCACATGCTGCACTCAACTTGTGAAACAAACAGATAATAGGGCCACTTCCCATATGTCCATTGACAGCAGAAGGAGATCATGTGTCTGAGATAATTAATGTCATTTCCAGTAAAAATTTCTTTCTTTCTTATCACATCTAGGGCCTCTTTACCTCTGTTTTTGCACATAATTAGGTCATAATATTTATCTGAGACTATGTCACTCAGCTACTATTAGATGAATACAGTGAGTAGAGAGACAACCTCTTACCTATCTTCACATTACAGTGTATAATGATAACATTTACTAAATATAGCTCATGGCAATATATGTTTGTATCTTTACATATGATCTGCTACAGTTCAGAGTAGGCAATATGATCATGGCATATCACAAATGGAAGGATGAAGATGAAGCCAGGCAGGCTGACTTCAGAAAGTATATACTTAATTCATACTCATCAAAGTTATTTAGACAAAAACTGTTGTGATGAGATATTCCTAGATGTCAGTGTCTCAACTGAGCAAGGTCATGGCATCTTGACAGAAACGTGGCAGCTAAAATGAGTTAGACTGGCCTATAAAAAGCACATTAAATTATACACACATTGGTGTTCTATCAGTTGACTTTTGTGTCTTTCACAAGAGCTTTCAGGTATGAATAAATATACCAAAATAGTTGACCATAACAATTTCATCAAGAGAAAGAGAGAAGCAGAAAAGGGGCCATTTATGACTGAGCAGTTATATTTTCTGTATTCTCATTGACTTACATGTTATTTTACAAATAGTACCATATCCCTTTAAATCTTTAAAGGTAAGACTTGATCTAACTGTGATTGCCTGAGTTTACTGTTTAGATCCAACATTTAGCCTTCCTATTAAGAATGGAGAAGCCATGTTCTTCTCAAATACTTAATGCATTCTCCTCTCCTCTCCTCTTCTCTCCTCTTCCTTATTCTCTCTCCGATTGCAAATAAATAAAAAGCTGCAAATATAAAGACAAGCATGTATAAGATATGGGACTTGTTTATGACAGCAAAAGCCCATAATTTCCTGAGAATGATACCTATATTCTAACATCTCTCTGTGATATCTGAGAACGTCTCTCTGAGCAATCTCCCTAGTGTAGCATTCTAGAATGATGAAGAAAGCTTTCTCATTGGGTTATTGAAAAAAAAAGAATGCACTCTCTTTAGATCAATATGTGTTTATCAAATTCAAAAGTAGAATCAGAACCATGGCACACATGAAGAGTGTCTGCACTATGACTTAAGATTTGTCACCATACCTCATGTGCTAGCCAGACCAAAACACAAGGATCACCCTTAATTCTGAAATGTTCATCAAACTTACGATCTATTTAAGAAATAACAGACTAACTGCAAAATGCATATTAAGTTGCTGAATGAAATTCCTCTGGTTATGTCATGGTACTTTTGAGTGAGAAGAAAGCAATGGTTGCCAGTGTATTTGGGTAAAGATTTCACCAAAAGAATATTTGAGTTAAGAAGGGCCACAGAACTGTGTCGCATGATGAACTTGTTAAACTAGTCATAGTCTTCATTAACACCACAACCTGACTATAGAAGTTGGATGGCCTCCCATAGTACACTGCTCAGTATACCAACTTCTGTTACCATTTCCTAGTAATGGCTTCCTGTTTATCTTGTTTTTTTTATTGTCCATAATGAGTTACAATATTTAGTGGGCAAACAATGAGTTGTTATCCCCAATTCCCCGCTGCCCTCCCCTCCCCACTCCGCTGGATAACCTCCTACATGGGTTGTCTGGATCAGTCCTTGTGACAGGGGACCATGGATAGCCTAGTGTTCAGCCAGGTTCTCCTGGCCCTAGTATGTTGTTACTGAGGGGTGCCATGCCTCTGGATAGTCTCCCCCACCATGGCTCTCACAATCTTTCCGCCACCTCTTCCGCATAGTTCCCTGAGTCGTGGTGGATGAGTATTAAGGTTGCTTTAAGGTTGTGAGCTTAGGGGTCTTTGTGTCGAATTCCTGTTTTTCTTGGGATCTCAGCCCATCACTATTTTGTGACCTATTTTTTTGAAGGAGAGCCATACATGACCCCAGCTCCAGGTTATGTGAGTTACCTAAGCTCCTTCTCACAAATATTTTTTTCTTGTGAGCAGAATTGTGGACAACAATTGGTCCATCTTGAGTCAGCCCTGGGACATTCACTGATGATATTACTTGAAGCATCCTGCTCTGTCTCTGAAAGTGATCACACCACCACAATGGGACAATTCTGCCTGAGGACAGAGCTGACACTTGGGAAAGTGATGATGGGTAACAGACAAAACAAGAACCAACAGGCATCACTCAAGTTTCTCCACTCACTGTATGTAAGCCAGCAGTGAGCCCTGGCGTTTTTGATTCTATGAGTCAATGCATCATTCCCCCTTTGTTCTTACATCTATTTAAATTGGCAACCTTGAGTGATAACTAATAGAGCTAATTATCACCGGCATGTCCTTAGACAGGTTATCTGATTTTTAAAATATTTTTGTGAAAGTTTTTGTTTTAATGAAATATCACATTGAGAAGGAACAACATGGCCCCAGCACAGTTTATTCCCAGCTGACAGAGAGCCTGCTGAAGCGTGCATGATAGGAAGGACTAAGAGTTCAGAAGGTCTTCTACCAACTCCAAACCCACGTCCAAGAGAAGAGGTCAGTCAGCGAGGTAGCCCTGCTCTCACGCTGCTTCTCTGTATTTTCAGGTCTGGAGAAACTAGTTTGGAGTCTGACATGACAAGGCTGAGAAAGAAGGAGAAATGGTTAGGTCATGCCCATTTCTGTCAATCACTTTTACATCCCAAGGTACAGTATTTCATATGAAAATTCCGTGACTCACAGAGGAAACACAACAGGTCACTTGGGTCCCAGGGAGTTTTTCAGGAAAATCTGTTGTGGCATGGTGAGGCTAACGTGAACCTCATTGTGTATAGCTGTCATATGACATGTGAATGACATCAGGGGAACCAATTTGGGGCCTTTGTTGCCATTCTGTTAAGGCCTACTTTCCAGACTTCTCTGTTGTAGAGAAAAATGAATAATGGCATGTATTACTTTAATTATTTTCATTTACTGTTTAATTTGATAATCAGCTGCTTATCATGGACCCTTATTAAATACTACAGTAAATATATATTTATGAAGTTCTGTGGAATGTATTGGTCACTCTCTTGTGTTACCATCAATAAATAAACAAGGCCAATTACCTCATATATGTTCAACAATCTAAACAATGCAATGCAGCTATTACTAAAGGAGGAAATTCACTCATTTTCTTTAGAACCATATGTATTCCAAATAAAACTCCAGATTACTATAATCTGACCAATTAGTATTCTTTGTTTTGGGATATAGTTAGAGATACATTTATGACACATTTATTCATTTCAAATAGGAAAATTTATGCCATTTTAATATCAACAAAAGTATTCCAGGAATTTTAAACATGTCTAGTGATTAATATTAATTAGTAAAACACTGCTATGGGTTAAGAGAAACATAGTTTTGTTTTCTGGCTGGTAGAGACTGGCTCACGGCAACATGAATGCCACCTTGTCTGCTGAGGCAAGACTACAACCCACTTCTTATCCTGTGCCATCCAAGGCTTCTTTTTCAACCTCTCCTGGTCTTGACAAACCTCTGGGCTGGGCCTTAGTTAGCCTCTTGAGCTCACCAATCAATCAGGTCACTCCCTGACATACGCAAGTCTGATGCTGAGACTCATCCTAATTAGATGTTTGATTGATATAAATGGTCTTGAGCCAGGTATGTGAGGCTCTTGGTCCTCCTGGCTTCATGACCCTTTTGCTGGGTTCTCTTATCCTTCCTCACTCTTCCCTGTGTGAAAGGATCTCCTCTCTCTCCCCTCCCTCTTCCCAACCAGCCTGGGAAGGGAAGATTTTCTTTTGGCTTGGGCTTTCCTTCTCCACTTTCCATCCTAAAGATCCATAAAATAAATCTCCTAACACATAACTTACTTTTCTCTGAGTCTGCATTTTTAAATCTTTGATAATTTGGATAAGGACCTGAAATTGGTGTTCCCTAGCCTGGGGTCTCCTGCAGCTTTAAATTCCTCTCTGAACTATGGCCCTGCATTCATACATAATGTAACGATTCTTATAATTCACATTTGGAAACTCCGCTTTAGAAACATAGCAGGACAATGAATTGAAACCTCAAAAGGTCTATATGTAGGTTTTGCCATATAACAACTTTAAAAAGAAACAGTGCAGAAATCGAGGGATTTAGTTATTCATGCTAATTTAACTGCAAGTTATATAAGAATAAAGGAATCACACCTATGACATTACAGCTAAAGTCAAATATTTTGAAAAAAATTAAAAAAAGGATTCATTAGGAATCTAGTGTTGAGCACATGGCATAGAATGCCCAATACTAGGATCAGAAGTCCGAACATTTCTTCCCACCATAACTCACTAGGGATTAGCATGGAAAATGGAGCCTACTCAAGCACTGGGCGGAGCAATACTTTACACACAGAGAAGAGTGAGATAATAATCAGCTTCAGGAGGGAGTGTCCTTCCCCATTGGGCCTCCCTAGTAGTTAACACAGAAAACTAGACTCTTGCTAACCTCTTGTGCTATATCTATGATCTCATTCTGGCCTCCCCTTGCCTCCTTGGCCTTTGTGATCTCTGTTGAAAGAATTCAGGTGAGACACAGAATGCAATAAAGAAGATAGGCAGAGCTTATTGCAGAATAAAATGTGACATTTCCAAGGGCAACAATAGACAATGGCCAAAGAGGCGACTGTGGAGGAAAACTCTAGAAGCGATAGTGGACAATGGCCAAATAGACCATTGTACTGATATACATGTTTATATAGGCTTTATACCATGTGATCATACATCCAAAGATATCTTAAAGTCCATAGAATAGACAGCTTTCCTGAGAGTGTTTCTTGTCCAGGTGAATGGATTTTCACCAGATAGGAAAATAGTATGTCTTTGATTTTTACCAGTAATCCTCTGATTATATAGAGTAATCTTAGGATTTTTGAAGTCAATTTAGAATGCCGTGTCTCTTCTCCCAGGGCCAGATAAAGGATTCAGATCTTACTATTTTAACCAGTAATCAAAGTCCTAGAGTCCCTGATTTTATACAGTGTTCATTTTTAAAGTAAGGTCTATCCTCAATGACCTTCAAGCTCACTAATATATGACCCACAATCTACCCATGCTACACAGAAGCACCCCAAACCCCTTTCTGTGGAGTGTGACATATTAAAGCTGAGATATGCCTGAGGACTGTTGACATTGAAGCCAAACAAGGTGTCTGAAACAGGGAAAGATATTCCCACAAAAGGTAGGAAGCCTAGCACAGGAAATATGGACTCTGTGATGGTTAAGTTTTGTTGTCAACTTGATCTTTTAAATTATCTTTTGTGGGTCTTTGATGTTTATCCCAGGAAGGCAGCCCTCTCAGCAGGAAGCAGGATGTAAGGAAGCTCAGGGAGGCTAGAAATGAATGCTCCTTCCTGGGAGGCAGTGCAGGAAGGAAATTCCAGAGACTCAGGAAGCCAACAAGTCTGCAAGATCCTACCCTAAGGCTATATATAAAGGGGAAAGAAATCTCTGTCTCTCCCTGCCTGCCTGACTGCTGGTTCTTCATTGGCATTGGAATGAGCTTCCTCAGCCTTCCAGCCTGGACTGAAGACCAGTGGCTCCCCAGGAAGCCTGTAGACCTTCAGTACTAGATTTGGACTGCTGAGGCATCCAGCCACGTGGACTGAGAGGCAACTGGTTCCTTGTCTCTCAGGCTTGCAGACTGCTATTGTGGGGCGGCAATGAGCTAATCCAATAAATCCCAATTTTGTTTACTACAATTTATTTTGTTGGGTCTGTTCTTCTAGAGAACCATGACTAATACAGACTCCCATCCTCTGATTGGGAAGTGATTCTGTCCCAAGACCAATTTTGATGTGGGGTTCAGGACCATGCATGAGGTTGCCTTTTCCAACAAATAGGGAGGCTTAGAGGGTGATTTTATACTAAATAAGCAAGATCATCTAATATCCCTTTATTTAACACACACTTATCTGTATCTATTGTTCCATGAGTAGCCAACTGGGATTATTTCTACTAATAAAAAGAATTTCCTATATGATTATACATTAGATTTTAGTCCAGCTCTCAGGTGTTTTAAGCTTTAACATTACCTTAAAGATGGCTCTTTAAAAAATATTTTTAGGAAAACATATGCCCTTCCTTTACCTGTGATGTTTCTACTCATGTTTCAGTTATCTGTCATCAACTATAGCATGAACTTAATAAACATTTAATAAATAAATCATAAATTTCAAATTACTGTTCTGAGTAGTGTAATGAAACCTCTAATATACATACTCTGATTAAGCCCTTTGTCAAACATAACCAAATTGTGTGTACCCTTGACAGGGCAGAAAGATGAAGAACAGATCACAAGTCCATGTACCATTTATTATAGTATTCTATAATCACTTCTTAATCATTCACTACTAGTGATCCTTGCTCTTATTTTATTCTGCCTAATGTTTGAATCAAACATTATCATTGGTATTCATCTGTAAGGATTGGTATTATGTGTGTCTTCAAGTATCCACTGGAGTTCTTAGAATGTACCTCCTATGGATAATAAGTAACTACTGTATAATAATTTCTGAACAGTAATCTCAAACAGAAAAGTAATACAAGCTACACATAAAAATCGTTTGATTTTTTTGAGTACGCAGATTTGACTAAAGTCACACACTATAAATTAAATTTTGTGTATCATATTGTTAAAGTTTTAATATTAATGAAATTTATTAGTGAGATATTTTCCTTTTTGGAGAGGCTATCTTTGAAATCAGGTATGTCTTATCTCTTGGCAGTAGTCTCAGTACAGGTGCTGGAGGCTTCTTAATGAGCAGAGCAGCTCTAGAGGCATTAGGGGAAATGGACCACGATTTCCTTCGTTGAGAATTGACACATGAAGGATAATGACACCTGTGGTCTCTCAACAAAGCCTATCCTTCCCTTTGGAGAAGAAAAAAGGGTTAAATTCTTGAATGCATTTTAAGAACTACTGGGGTGAATAAGACCCCATGTATGAATAAAAATCAGAAGAAATGATCATGGACCATATTTCTAGTTGATAATCTTCCCAGCTGTCGCAGTTAGCCACACGTCACTGGGATGAATATTCAAACCAGGCAAAATTTGGGGGGGGTATTGAAACTACAGATTGAGGAGAAGTTCTGTAACAATGAAAGAGGCTGGCCCTCTTTCACAGATCCGAGCACAGAGAAATACTCATCATCTACACCACACACAAAACAGCAAACAGGCAGGAGGGCCAGGGGCCGTGTCAAGGAGAGAATTTCTTTCCCTTTATATAGGCTTAGGATGGGGTCTTACAACCCTTTCCCAGACTTAATGGCTTCCTGAGTCTCTGAAATTTCCTTCCTGCACTGCCCACACAGGAAAGGATGTTTACTTCTAGCTCCTTTGAGCTTCTTTACATCTTGCCCCTTGCTGAGAGTCTGCTTTCCTGTGAACATCCTCAGAGACCCACCCAAGATTACTTGAAAGGTCAAGTTGACAACAAAACATAACCATCATGCCAGCCCAGTGACTTAACACATCATAAAATTAGATATCCCTGCATTTTCACTAAGACAAAATTGTTGGGGTAATGTTCACTCATCAAATTCCACCCTGCTGAAAAAAATGTAGGCTTCAGTGGAGTTTTCAACATAATATTTAGTTTTTCATCATAAGATCAGCAATTTCATGTAATGCTTGTTATGAAATAGTTTTCCATTTTGTAATATTGAGTTATATTATCTAACACACCCACACATGTATAAACTACAACAGATAAACGTGAGAAAGTGTTTACTCTTCCCACTTCCTCATTCCTTGCTAAAAAAGGTTTTCTGAAAACTCTTTTATTGGTGGGAATACCTGATGTTGCATTGAACCCCATGGTGTGATCTCAACTCCATGGTGGAAAAATATCACATAACTAATGGCTTATCACCATAGAGACCTTCCTCAAAAGAAATTATTCTTCCTCTAAAACATTTCTTTGCCTAGTGTTTCACTTATATGCTCTTTAATTACTCTGGTCTGTTAAAGTTACCATTTCATTTTTCTCAATAGCCTTTGTTTACAGTCTTTGATTACCTCTGTGAGAAGTGAAGGGACTACGGTATAATAAACAACGCTATTTGGTGGACTAGAGCTAGCCTTACTTCAGAACCTGCCTTTACCTTTAATAATGACTGACCTTGGATGAGGAACTTAATCGTAAATTGCTTCATACCTATGAAATGCAATGAGATCTACAGAGTTCAGAACATCTATAAACAATTAATAGCAAATATACCAATTTAGCAATTTTTAATGTCATTATAACTGTTCAGTTGCTAATCTCATTTCTAAAAGATCTGCCAAATTGAAACTTGCTATAAGATACACTTTTTTAAAAATCAGTATTAGATTTTTTTTCTCTCTCTCCCTCTCTCTTGTTAGTCCGTAAATTATCTGATCCAGATACTGTCTGCTCTCTTTGTATTGTAGGACAGGGATTCTTAGAAATTATTCTATGAAATGTCAATAATATTATGTCAAGTTCTATTTCAAAATGGCTTTGAAACTAAATTTTATATGAATATTCTTAGATATTTTGACAAACTTTTCAGGTCATTTAATATGACTAGGGACTTGAGAATATTGGGAGATGTCACAAATTCTTCCTAAATTTTTGTAATGACACAATTTTTTAATAATGATTTTATAGGACTGGTGTTCCATACATCATACTTTGGAAAGGTTACCAACATCTAATTCTTACCCCCACCCCCAACAAATGAATGAGAATACTGACTCAGCAGCTATGACTATAGGTACCATTCTTGAAGTTTTATTTGCTTTCTAAATCCCAGAAACCATTTTCGTTCCCTACTTCAAATCATCCTGAAACAATTTTGTGCCTGGTTTCTCAAATGTATGTTTACCCCACAGTTTCTTAAATTCTACTGAGTAAATTGAATTCTAAGCAAAGAAACTACAATTAGAACCACCAAAGAAAGAAAGCCAGTTTCACATAAAATATTCTTGGAGCTTGAATTTTCAATAAAATTGAATATCTTGGGATTGAATTGAGGGATTAGGTGGCTAACAAAATGCTCCATGCAGAATTTTAAAAGGTTGCATGACAGAATGCATCATTTGTAATGGAATACCTGTTTACAACGAAGCTTTATTCCAAAATATCATTATTTATTAAATACCAAGATAAAATATAAAATTATGATTCGCTAAGTTACTTAGGATCATATTTTAAAAGTCACAAGGGAATTAAATGCTAATGTGCTGAATAGTAGTCAGGTTACTTTCAGAGACACATGTCTCAAGTCGATTTTAAGATGCCATACATTTGGAAGGGATTTCAAGGACTTTTTTTTTTCTTGAAAGATACTCAAATGAAATTTAAGTAGTGGAGCATATATCCTAGGGTTGCAGCTCCGTTCCCTAGGCTCTTTCAGTATTTCTATAAATATCAAGTTCTTTCTACCTCAGTCATAACAGATCAATCATGAGGTGGGTGAGTTAACTCCTCCTCATGTTATCTTGGAAACCATGGAGAAACATCTGGAGTTTGAAGGCCTTCTTTGATTCCTCATGTCTGGAAATAATCACAACTCAAGAATTCCGGAGTTACAAATTTAACTGAAATGAAAAAACAATAGAAAAAATGCACATTGATTTGATGGAGACTATCCTCCCAACGTAAAAAATAGAAGCATACCTCTTGCTAGAGTGAAATCCCATCACCAGAAATTGAAGTGTAATTTCACTTAGTTTTAGTAAATCCAAGGTGTTTACTACTTCCCGTTCATTACATTTCTACTCTTACATCCATGACTATCCTGGAGTGCTATCCAGGCTGTGGAAGAGAGAAGGTAACTACTTCACAAATGTATCTTTTTTCCTGTTAATTTTGTACTAACTCTATTATCTACCTATATGTAAAAGGAAAGGTCTGTATTTTGATGAACTATAATTTCTGCAACCATTCCATCAAAGCATGTGACACCTTTACAGTGCATAGACCAAGTTTCAAATGGTAATACGAAAGGAACACATGCCAAAATCCTGCTTCAGGTATTGAGAGTTTAATCAGTTACCTGTCCATCAAAAGGCCTCCCAGTAAACTGAATGCACTGGTTTATTCATTTGAAATGACTAGCTCTTTTTTTTAAATTTAAATTCATTTTCAAGCGAGAGAGAGAGAGAGAGAGAGAGAGAGAGAGAGAGAGAGAGAGAGAGAGAGAGAGAGAGAGAGAACCAACCAGGGCCACCACCTTGTGGGTCTGGCTTATGTGGGTACTGGGGAATTGAACCAGGGGTCTTAGGCAATAGAGGCAAGTGCCTTAACCACTTAGCAATCTCTCCAGCCCAGAAAAGACTAGCTCTTGATCTTTACATTGTGGTGGTAAGCTTTCCATTACTGCAATAAATACCTGAGAGAAGCAAATTTCAAAGACGAAAGGTTGGTTTTTGGCATGTGGTTTTGGAGGTTTTGGCACGTAGGTAGTTGATCTTGTTGCAATGGCACATCATGGCAGGAGTCGACAGTGGAGCAGAACTGCTCCTTGTATGGCCAGGGTACATAAAAGAAATCAAGACAAGATTGGGGTCCCACAGCCCCCTTCTAAGATATATCTCCCTATTGGCCAGAAGATCCAAACTAAGCCTCACTTCTTCACTTTTCAATGTTTCCCATGTTGCCAAGCTGAGGACTAAAATTTTAATACATGAGCCTTCGGGGGATAGTTAAGATAAAAACCATAGCACTGGTTTTGTTCATCTAATATGATTTGCTCAGTGTTCGTTGAGAGTTGGGCTTCTCCCCCTACACAACTCAAGTGTAGGCAACTAATACAAATCTGCTTTATAAATACCCTAGCTGTCATTAGATAGAGGTGTGACTTATATTCCATCACTTAAAATTAATTGCATCAATCGAAAAGTCTCGAAAGAGCTACAAGCCTCAGAAACTTCTAGCTGCTTCTAAAGTTCAGCTGACACATAGTCACAGCAAGCTGAGAGATAATTGCCCAAGGTCACTCATGAGCAATAGTAGGGAAAATCAAATCGAGGGGTCGCATGATCTTATAAATGTTTTCATCTCCTTTGCAATATGCCATAGTCCTCAAGTGTATTTATTATTTCAACTTAATAATCATCCGCCTGGTAAGAGCCCAAGAGCCCAAATGAAAATAAATGATACCTATTAGTGAATAATGGCTTGTTCCAGTCTCTGGGCTTGAAATAAAGTAACCTCATCAAAAGTAAATACCATCAGTGGCCCTTAAAAGTCAACAGGTAAATGATAAATAGGAACAAATGGAAAGAAACAAGGAAAATAACTAAGAAAGTTGGGAGATTGATTTTCTTAAATTAATACTATATTGCATTTTTCTACTCTTCGATTGATTGGCCAGCACAATTACAAAAAAATAGAAGAATTTTTTCCAATAATGTTTTTTCCATTTGGATCATACATGGAGCCTGACACAGGCAGACAAACCCAGAGAATAGCTTTTGATGGTTATAATAAGTCCTGGGAGTAAAAGATGACATTTTTCCATTTCT
>PVHP010015230.1:0-37738 GCA_004024765.1 Zapus hudsonius
CAGACAATGAATGATGAACAAGGGACCTATAACCACAGTCATTCAATCAACACAGGATAGGCCATTGAGACAGAAACCAGGGATTTTCGACACAAGGACCTCTAAGCTCGCAACATTAAAGCAGCCTTATTACTCACCCACCACGACTCAGGGAACTGAGCGGAAGAGGGGGCGGAAAGATTGTGAGAGCCGTGGTGGGCGAGACTGTCCGGAGGCATGGCACCCCTCAGTAACAGCACACTTGGGCCAGTAAGACCCGGCTGAGTACTAGGCTATCCAGGATCCCTTGCCACAAGGACTAATACAGACAGCCCACGGAGGAGGATATACAACTGATCAGGGATGGGGAGAGGGGGAAGTGGGGAATTCGGGATAACAACGCATGGTTTGCCCACTAAATAATGTAACTCATTATGGACAATAAATTAAAAAAAAAAAAAAGTGACTTAGGTCCTTCAGGCCTGAGACTAGTAGGTTAATTGTCTATGCATCCTTAACCCCTATTTTCACACTAAATATGGGCTGAGTTTTCTAAGCTGGTAACAAATTGAATTAGAAAATCATCAATGTTTCAATGTTTTTCATCTTTTAAAATATTAAAACTGCATGTGAATCAACGTGCTCTAATGAACGGTGTTGAAAGACCGCCACCTTGTGGTGATGTTTGACATGTTTTACATCGTCCCAGCAGAATTTGGGAAGATGGAAAATGCCAGCCAGGGCAGGATCCCAAAAAACTGCTGTAGAAAAGATACTCAGGGGCTGCAGATAGATCGCTCAGTGGTTAGAGGCGCTTGCTTGGAAAGCCTGCTGGCACGGGTTTAATTCCCAAGTACCAGTAAATCCAGGAGCACAAAGTGCTCATGCATCTGGAATTGGGTGTGCTATGTACTTAACTCTCTTGGGTCTCACAACAGGTGCTCATGTTATATGAATGGGTACAGCTTCCTGGACTCAACACATGGGGATGCTGCTCTCTGGGTACCAACATGGACCGACTTAGTGCTAACATGTTAATACAGCATCAGCTTCCATGAAATATGGGATTCTGAAGAGAAGACAATGCGCAGAGGGTTTAGCAGAAACACTCAATGACAATCCCAGACACCCAGGGGTGAAAGCAATTTTTATAAGGCTGCCAGTATGTGCTTTCTTCATTGGAAGATTTCTGAATGAAACGGCCCCACTCAGCCATTAAGTGGTCCTCTGAACAGACCAAGGCTACTTCATCCCATACTCCCATAGGGACCAGGACTGAGCATCTTCCAATGCAGGCTGTTCACTGATTTCATCAAGGAACCCTGGGAAGGAGGTCACTGAGGGCACAGGTCCCTGGGCATCTCTTTGGCCAGAGTGAGCTTAAGGGCTCTTCTGAATGTAGTTTGTGTTCTGCCCCAACATGAACCAACTGGGAATCTTATGATCTAGATTTTATTCATATTCAATCCATAAATCTCCCGGGATGTTACGAGGGTCCAGTAAGCTGTAAGCTAATACTGTGACTTTCTGCCAAATAGATCATTTTAAGCCAGACTGTTTCAAAAAATTATTTTTATTTGTGAGCAGAGAAAGATAGAGAGTGAGTAGGAGCGTGCCAGGACCTCTTGATACTGCAAATGAACTCCAGATACGTATACCACTTTGTGCATTTGGCTTTACATGGGGACTCAATTGAGCCTGGGTTGGCAGGCTTTGAAAGCAACCACCTTTAACTGCTGATATAGCTCTAGAGCCCCATAAATGAATTTTAAACAAATATTAAAAATTAAAATATGCTAGGTGTGGTGGTGCACAACTTTAATCCCAGCACTCAAGAGGCAGAGGTAGGAGGATCACGAGTTCAAGGCCACCCTGAGACTACATAGTGAATTCCAGGTCAGCCTGGAGTGAGACCCTACCTGGAAAAACAAAACAAAAAGAAATAAGGCAGTTTTGCCAGATGGCTTTGGCCCCATCAGAATCCCAACCTTTTTTTTCCCTCTATTTGCAATTCAATTAGCTCATTCAACTTTGAGCTGGTCATCAATTAATCATTGATGGGTTAAGAGCCAGTTCCAATTCAGCCCCAAGTAAAGTGAGATGTGGTCTCAAACAAACAAACAAACAAAAAAAGCTCTTTAAGAAGGCTGTTCATTTCTGAACTTCCAGGTCCCTATTCTGGTAAGTCCCCCTCATTGGAGGAGGGGGACAGGGAGATCCCTACTTCCATAGCGCAGGAATTCTGTATTTTCCCCCTTTCCTTTTTTTTTTTTTAATTTATTCATTTTTAAGCAGAGAGATAGAGAGAAAGAGAGAGAAAGCGCACCAGGGCCACCACCTTGTGGGTCTGGCTTATGTGGGTCCTGGGGAATTGAACCCGGGGCCTTAGGCACTGGAGGCAAGTGCCTTAACCGCTGAGCCATCTCTCCAGCCCCTTTCCTTCTTTTAATATAATAATCTCTCTAAACCCACAGCCTAATAATTCCAGGTCAACATCTCTTGTTCTAGTTTCCTTACTGTGAAGGACCAAAATACTTATAAAAATGACATAGTATTAAATTTGTAACAATTTTATTCATAACAAAATTTATTTACACATATATATTTTCTTTGGCACATAAAAAATAGAAATATTTACATGTATAAAAATATTAAAAGATTTCAGAAAACAAGGAAGACAGCAAGATTTTACAAAGGATAGTTTTTAGGGTAACATTGAAAAAAAGCTTCAAGTGAGGTGACAGAAGACACACATTTAAATTAACAGACTTTGTAAATTGATATCAGGACAGGCAAAAATTTGGTAAAGCCTACAACAAATGCTAAGGTGCATGGCATTTGTGTTCACCTTGTTCACTTAAAATTACATGGTTCTCTCTTCCATAAAATTCAATCAATCAGTTTTAGTCTACCCTCTTATTTTATCCACAAACAGATAACTATTTAGGTTTCCTTTTCTCTTAAGTCTTTAAATTTTCACATTAAGAACCTTGAATTTCTAAACATTAAACTGTAAGTTCTTTAAAGAGGTTGTACCCTCTGTTCAATTGGGTAAAGAACCCAGACATTATATAAAATGGATACAGGATTCTTTCAGTTAAAACTTCAGGTCACCTAACTAGCCTCCATGATCCTTCACAAGTAATTAAATAAAAGGTCACAGTCTTTGTAAATTTGTTTTGCTTTTTCTCGATCCAGGCAAAGGGCCCACTTTACAACTGGCTTTCAGGAGCTTGCTGTTTGAACAGTCCCTGGCACTGTGATAATCACAGAGACACCTTGTACAATAATCAAACCCACAGCTTTCCCGCTTGCAGGTGGCTCGATGTAGATAGCAGTCGTATTTTGCAGGTGAATTACAGCGAATACAGGCTTTGAGGCTTTCACTGTTTTTCAATGTCTTGGCAACCTATTGGGGTCAAAGAGCATACATACATTTTAGTAAAGAGTGAAATATGAAGGGGGATGGAGAGATGGCTCAGTGGTCAAAGGCACTTACTTGCAAAGCCTGATGAACCAAGGAAAATTCCCCAGTACACACATAAAGCCAGATGCACAAAGTGGCACCCTAGTACACCTATTCTCTTACACACACGCACACTTTTTTAATAAAGTGAAACATGATAGCCTTCGTTGTAGGGAGTGAGGCAGCAAAGGGATGCTATCCCCTCCCTCTTTTTTTGTTGTTTCTCCCCCCCCCCCCAATGATAGGGTCTCACTCTAGCCCAGGCTGACCTGGAATACACTATGTAGTCTCAGGGTGGATCAATCAGTGATCCCCCTACCTCTGCCTCCACAGTGCTGTGATCAAAGAGATCTGCCAGTCCCTAAAGACCACTGAATTCACTTGAAATTGATACAGTGATCTTCCATTGTTTCAAAGCATGCTATTACGCTGGTATTATCCACATGAGCAAACATTTTAGTATATATATATATATATATCAACTCAATGATTGAAGGTATAACAGGAAGTCTTCCAATTTCTGAAAGACTTTTCCTTCTCTCCAAAATACAGCAACTGTAAAATGCAGTAGTTTCATGAGAATTCAGTAGTTTATGGGGAAAAGAAATGTCATCTTTGAGAGTAAAATGAAGGTGAGTGACAGAAGCTTTGACATCTATCAACAATTCCCTAGGACTTGTAAAGCTGTACCACCAGACATCTTTTTCAAACAGCACCTTTAAACACTGAGCCACCTCTCCAGCCCAGATATCTTGATTTAGTAGGGAATACATTAGATATTACTTAGAGCCAGGTTATATTTTTCTTAAGATTTAGAGATTGTACTAGATCATAGCATTTGAAGGGCAAAGAGAAGGCAGGAGTGGGATAAAGACTCATGGCCTTGCATCTCTTACTTTCCACCCTTAACAGCAAATGCCCACGTCTCCAATTACTGATTAAACAGTTACCTCAATGAATTCATTATGCCGACTGTAAGCAGAACTTTTTTGGTCTCGTTGACTGGGTAATTTGGTTAGAGCATCTTTCCTGGAAGGAGCCCATGCTGTTGACTTCTGGACAGAAGCTAAGGCAGTTCTGATCTTGACATATTCTCTGGTTGAGGCACGCAGTGAAATCTTATTGCTTTCCTGATTTAAAAAGATGTTGATAGCAGTTAAGATACTTCTTTCTTTTCAATGTTAATTCAATATCCAGGAATATTGATTATGTTTGCAATTTCCAGGGCCAAACAAGTATGCTTAACTCTACATCTGATTTACCCACAGAAGCTTAAACTCACACCAACATATACTGGCTGACTCAATGACATCTGGTGTGAATCACAAACAGAACAATGACAAGTCTATATGGTACTCAAGAGACTATTAACCCAAGCCCAAGTACTGGCTATATTAGCGGTCATTCCTCTCACTGCCAGATGGTGGCAGCCACATTTAAGTGCAACAAGTAACTGTTTTAAAACAGGATTTATATGCAACTCAGGCTACCTGGAATTCATGAACCTACTGCCTCAGACCCCCCCCCCCAAATGCTGGGATTATAGGCATGTACCACCATGCCTGGCTTTTAAAGAGATCATAAAACCTTCCAGAGTAGATTTTTATGACCATTTTATTACTAATAAAGTTGAATATACCAAATTATTTAATACATATGTTTTCCTTATGTATGTTGACAACTTAGGTTTTCTAGCACTCATCTTACAGCCCTCCTTCTTTTTAAGTACAAGCTCACAGCCATTACTGTATTTACCTTTTGAATTTGGTTTATTAATGAGACCGATGTAGTTTATGAATTTAAAGACTGGGCATCTAGATCACCTGTGTTTTATTACTAAAGTCAAAGGAGTAGTAGGCACACACTCTTTAATAAGAAAACACCAAGTAAAAACTTACAAAGACTCTTCGTATGGCTTTACTGTACAGCTGGAATGCACTCTTATCATCTTCTAGAATCTTCTTCCAGAGTCTGCTCACTTTAGACAAACTAGAAACAGAGCAACAGGAGATGCTATGATGAACACAGCACAGGGAGAGGTGCAAACAGAGCCACGTGTGAGAACCAGCCAGTGAAGGCCAGCATCTGTGTGCATTTCAATGCGGCTATGCTCACAACTGCTGGCGTAAAACTGAACTAAGAATCCTATCTTTCTCTGACTTCCTATAGTGTGTTTTCTGTTCGAGGCAGCCTTGCTAACCCAGGCCAAGCTTGAGCTCACTTTGGAGCCTCAGGCTGGCACTGAACTCACAATGATCCTGATTTGTCTACCCCAGCCTTCCCATGTGCCACCATGCTAGCTGGGATCCTTTCTTTTCTAAAAAGCCAAAAAGAACCCAGAGAGAATTGAGCCCACAGCCTATTCAATTTTAATTCTCAAAGGTACTTCATCTCGACTGATCTTCTTACATGGAAAACGGGAGCAAAAGTGTAAGGTTTTGCTTTAGGTGTGAAAAAGCCATAATTAATGCCTGCTAGACCTGTAGACTGCAACCAGGTTATTTTCGAGCTAATCCTCAAAGACATGACTTATGAATTAGAAACTTCAGAACTAAAGGACGCCAATTTAATACAGCTTCCTAACAGCACAAAGTTCAAAATGACTGGACTAAATGCAGAGTTTCATAAATTTTCTTCCATTTTTCATGACATACAAAGTAGAGAAACCAAGCAAAGATGGTTTCAATTCAGACTGTTTCTGCAGTAGCTAACACTATCATACCCAAAGCAGAGCTTACTTGATTAAGTCCACGTCGCTGAGCTGTGTCAAAATATTTGCTAAGAGATGTTTGCATCCTCTTCGAAAGAGCTCACTAAGAATATCCAGACGTTCTAGGCCCATCTTCTTGCCTATCAGATTCTGGAGTCTAAAATTTCCACTGGCGATAACTTCCTTCAGCATTTCCTGATCTACTTTAGGATTCCGCTTGGCATTCTTTTTTAGTGTTGAACAAACCACCTTTTCAAAGTGGAGAATCGGTAGCAAGTTTTGGTTGGGATACTGGTCTGGGCTCTGTGAGGGCAGCAGGCAAGACTGTGGACTGTTTCTGAAATTCTCCTCTAGGACAAGGCTGCCCTCTTCTTGGTCGCTTAGGCCACTCTGGTGTGTAAAGGAGAAATAGCCACTGTCCTCATGCAGTCTACTGACCTCCAGCTTGGTTTCATTCAGAGCCCTGGGTGTTTGCTGCACATGCTGATTTTCTTTGTTGTTCAAAGGCTGGCTCTGGATCTCAAGTTCTCCCACAAGAGGACTGGAGATTGGAGAGCCGAGGAACCTTTCGTGGCATTTGCAGCCATCCTTAGAAGCACCTTCCGAACACGCTGGGGAGTGAGGACCTTGCCTTCCAATGGCATCAGGCTTGGCCACTTTCAGTTCAGATCGAACAGGATTACAGTTAAAATCACACTTCATTTTAACAGAAAGGATAGAATGTTCTTCTTTACAATCTACAAAAAAAAAAAAAAAAAAACCACAAAAGTTTACTTTGCAATCACAAAATGCTACTGCAAAGTTAATTTGGGAACTAGATAGATGCAAAGGTGCTCACCTGCAAAGCCCAGGTATAATTCCCCAGTACCCACATAAAGCCAGATGCACAAAGAGACACATGCACCTAGAGTTAGTTTGCAGTGGCAGGAGGCCCTGATGTGCCTGCCTTCTATCTCCCTTCATGCAAAAGAAAAACTAAAATAAAAACATTAAAAAAGCCTTTAATCCCAGCACTGGGGAGGCAGTGGTAGGAGGAAAAGAAAAGATCGCCTCGGGAACTGTAAAGCCTTTTTAATGCTGTGGGCACCCATGTAAAAACCCAGTGCAAGCACCTGACACTCGCTATGACTAGAAACCCTGATGTGCTCATATACATACACATGTGCAAATAAGGTTAAATAAAATACCCGAATAACCAGTTTTTTAAAAAGGCTATAAACTGTAGCTAGGGCTGGGGAAATGGCTGTCTTTTAAAGGCCCTTGCTCACAAAGCCTGCAGGCCCAGATTCCATTCTCCAGCACCCACATAAAGCCAGATACAAAAATGGCAGCTGTCTGGAGTGTATTTCTCTCATCTAAGAAGCTGCCTTGCTGGGTGTGGTGGCTCACACCTTTCATCCCAGCATTGGGGAAGCTGAGGTATTAAGAGGATATAGTTTCAGGCCAGCCTGGGGCTAGAGTGAGACCCCGCCTCAAAATAAATAAATAACAAAGCCTTTTCTGTGCTTAGGAACAATATTCTTTGTTTATCATGATTTCTTTTGGTTTTCACGTTGTTCATGCATAGCTTAACAGTTTTGAGTTAACTTCTTAGATCTCACCAAACCCTGCTTCATAACAATACCATTTCTGGGGCTGGGAAGATGATTCAGTAGTTAGATTAAAGTACTTGCTTGCAAAGCCTTCTGGCCTGGATTCAATTCTCTGGTACCATACAAAGTAAGATGCACACAAAGTGGCTCAGTTGGTTCCTAGCAGCAAGAGGCCCCAGCTCTCCTGGGCCCAAGCTTGTGCACTCGCTCCTAAGCAAAGTACAGTGCTTAATGTACCACCACATAGCTCAGCACTCACAGAAAAAGCCAGATGCACAAAGTGGTGCAAGTGTTGGGAGTTTGGGTTCATCTGCAGTGGAAAGAGGCCCAGGTGTGCCCATTCCATTCTCTCTAAACTTAAAATGAACCAAATCATGCCTAGTGTGGTGGTGCATGCCTTTAGCCCCAGCACTCTGGAGGCAGAGGCAGGAGGAATGTCATGAGTTAGAGGCCAGACTACATAGTGAATTCCAGGTCAGCCTGGACTGGAGCGAGATCCTATCTCGAAAAACCAAACAAAGCAAACAAAAACCCCCAAATCACTATTCTGCCCACTTGTCTCCCCACCCTTTCTGGTAGTGCCTTAAATTGAATAGTACAGCACTTATATACAACCAGCACCTACAAAGAACACTTCATACTAATTACTATGGTATATACGTCACATTAACTAAAATCCCCATTTGACTTGATGTCCAAGTTTTTCCCTCTTTTCCCCTCACCTGTTCCAAGACCCCACACTGTATCCACCATGCCTGGCTTTATTTTGGTATTTTAAAATTAAAGAAGTAGAGCCAGGTGTGGTGGCGCACGCCTTTAATCCCAGCGCTTGGGAGGCAGAGGTAGGAGGATTGCCGTGAGTTCGAGGCCACCCTGAGACTACATGGTGAATTCCAGGTCAGCCTGGGCTAGAGCAACACCCTACCTCAAAAAAACCATAAATAAATAAATAAATAAATAAAGTGTACAAGAAAGAGTAAGGCCCAGGTGGCTGCAAATTAGTGAGCTGAGGGAACATGAATTCCAGGAAGGTAAAGCCAGGAGCACATGCCAGCAGTAGATACACAGGAAGGAAAGCCCCAAAGTTATCTGTGCAGTGAAGAACTAATCATGGGGCCTAAGGCTCAGCAGCTTATAAAGAACCATTTCTGAACTGGGGAACTAGAGATAATGCTTAAGGCCTTAGTTTTCCCACCCATAAAATGGGAGGGGTAAGAAAGGAAACTAGCCTAAGAGCATGGCAGTCTGACTATATGGGGCTGATCCACAGCACCCATTTCCACCCAATATTCACAATGAACCAACGGCCCCATATAAGCTCTTATGTTGTAAAACACGAAAGTTTAAAAGCAGCAAATACACTCTATACAAAGCATATGAATCGGATGTAAAAGTTCATATGAAAACCCCACTCACCCAGCCTTTTGGCTAGCTTTTTTTTGGACAAGTTAGTCCTTTAAAGAAAAAAAAAAATGGATACTGAGACTCAATTATTGATTATTTAGAACTTAATACCAATTAACAGTCCATCATAGAATTATAACAAAAAAGAAAATTGTTATTAACTATGATAGTTAACTGTTTGACCTTCATTTAAGCTTTCATATGTTGACCCATCACTCCATATTGCATTCCAAAATTAGTACTTAATACTCTGCCAGGGTCAAGGGAACCATTAAGCTTTGCAGTCTTCAATACCTGTGGATGAAGACCATGTGGCCAAGGTTAGGGATGGTCATTCCTCCACATGATGTCAGATCAAACAAAAACTAGAAAAGCTAACTTTCAGAAATATTTGGGTGTAATACTTTATCCTGAACCTGGTTAAGTATTTTCCCCTCAAGACTTGATTCTGGTTTTTAAAGGAGACATTACCAAGCAATAATATATAAATGCACCCCGCCCCGCTTTTTGGCCATCTGTGAATGAAAATAAATTCATTTTCCATTTAGACATAGCAACAAAGATTCAAAGTTCATGCATCTTCCAGTCTGCCCAAGCTTTGGACTACATGGCCATCTAGTTATTCAGGAGATCATAGAAATGAAGAACTCCTCTTCAATCCTCACGACAGATGAAATACACAGCAAATTCAGGATTTATATTAAAGAACCTTTTTTAACCCTCCCTTGTAGACTCCAAGTGTAAAGACGGAGTAGAACTGAGCAAAAAAGAGGGGGTGGAAAAAAAAGGAGAAAAATGAAAATTTTTGTGTGGATGTCCCAACAGAGCAGGGTCGCATGATGGGGGGGAGCAGTGAGGGAACCCCAGAGCAGGCTGCGGGGTCGGGAGGACGTCTCCTGGGCACGAGGAGGCTAGGCGGGAGATAACCGCGGATCTCGATTTCCCGCGCCCGCCGTCGGGACGCAGAGGAGACAAGGCAGGGAGGCTGACTGAGGATGGAAGAGATGCCCGAAGGATGTGAAAGAGAGGGTGCATGGAGGGGGGGGGGCAAGCAACCGGCGTGGTGGGGGTCCGGGACAGGCAGCTCGGCCTGGGGGAGGGGAAGGGGCGTTTGGCGCCCATTCCAGAGGGGTGGGTGGCGGCAGGTGCGCGCTCCCGTCTCCCTGCACGCGCATCTGCGCCCCTCCCGGGAGTGGGAGCCCCCCAGCCCGGTGAGCGCGAGCAAGGACCGTGCACCTCGACCCCGCCCGTCGTCCCCACCCGAGGGTCGTACGCCCACCGTGTCGGATCCCGAGGAGCCCGGTGCGCCCCGCACTCACCGTCCGCGGCGCGGCGATGCTGGTAGGCTGTCCGCCGGCCGATGCAGCCGCAGGCGGGCAGGCTCATGCCCGGGACTGGGACCGGGACGGCTATGGCGGCAGCGATCCCCAGGCGCTGCTCGCGGACCCTCGCTTCTTAAAGGGCGCCAGCTGGTACTTTTAAAATCTTTGAATTTGGTGCCCAATGCAGAACGGCCCAATGGGGCGTGAGGTTTGCACGCGCGCACCAATAGGAAGACAGCGGGAGGGGCACGCCCTCTCCCGACCAATCAGAGGCGTCAGGGGCGGAGCTAAACCAAGAGGCTCGATCCCGGTCCGTCTGGAGTCCGGTCTTCCCGAAAGATGCCGAGGTGCCGGGCGGGGAGCCGGCCCGGGGGCACGTGGGAGCGCCTACCACGCATGTGTGTGCCTGCCGGGCCGTCCTCCGGGCCCCGGAGGCTCGGCGTCCTTCCTCCAGCCCGCGGGCCGCTCCGGCTCCGGGGTGACGGCCCCCGGCGCGCACCGGTGGTACCCGGCCTTCTGCCATCGTGTGACGGGTGGGAGTCGAGCATAGCCGGCCTCTGGAACACGGGCCCTCCCCCTGCCCCACGCAGCCCGCCTCTCTAGGATTTAGGCGCGCTCTTCTCTCCCTCCTAAATTGGCTCCGCCCCCTACCAAGGGTTCCGCGCACGCGCCCTGGGCGCGCGGCGGCTGCGGTCTTGGCGGGTCGGCGCCTGCGCACTGGACGCCCCCGCGCTCTGAGGAGCGGGAGGAGCTGGGAGGGGGAGCTGGTGCGCCTGCGCACTGGGCGCTCCCGCGCGCTCCAGGCGGGGGTGAGGGGCCCGTGCGCCTGCGCAGTGTGCGCTCTTGCGTGCTCCAGGGCGGGAGGAGCTGGGAGGGGATCGGTGCGCCTGCGTACTGGGAGCCCCCGCGCGCTCCAGGGCGGGAGGAGGCGGGAGTGGGTCGATGCGCCTGCGCAGTGTGCGCTCCAGGGCGGGAACTGGGAGGGGTATCCGTGCGCCTGTGCAGTGTGCGCTCCCGCGCGCTCCAGGTGGGGAGCTGGGAGGGGCCCGTGCGCCTGCGCGCTCCAGAGTGGGAGGAGCTGTGAAGGATCTGTGCGCCTGCGCACTGGGAGCCCCTCGCGCTCCAGGGCGGGAGGGGGTCGATGCGCCTGCGCAGTATGCGCTCCCGCGCGCTCCAGGGCGGAAGCTGGGCGGGGTCCTTGTGCCGCCTTCCCCGGGGGCGGGCGGGAGCCGCGACTCTGGTAACCGTGGCCCCGGGGTCTTCCGGTCGGGCGGGCAGAGGGAGGGGGTCCGTCCTGCAGTCCCTCCCCCCGCTTTCACGAGCGTCCGCTGAAGCTTCCAAATGATGAAAATACTAAAAACGTGTGAGGGGCCTCTCATCCCAGCCGGCGCTCGGGAGGTTCGCGGCCAGCCCGGGACTCCGGGTCAGCTCCTCGGCTGTGTGGGTGAAGACTTCCCGCCGGCGAGGGCGGGGCCGGAGAGTTACGTGCACAGCAGGGTGAGAAGTGACGTCACCCTCGGGGACTCCAGCCCACAAAAACACTCCTGCACCCACACTAGGTACTAAGCTGGCTGCGACCCCAGGACCCAGGAGATTTCCAGGAACTCCACACTGATTTAGCAAATAGTCATCTGTTCAGTGACTATTAAATCTATAGTAGGTTCTGGGGTTTTTTGGGGGGGATACCATAAGGAAAATAATATTGACTCATCAATCTTAAAATGATCGCAGTTTCCATTGTATAACGACCGCTTGGATCAGTCAGTGCTCACTGGCTATTAGAATCAGCAGACATGGACTTTCTGCATCTTGCAGAATGGTGGGAAGTAGGCCGGAAGCCCCTGTGCTCCTGCTCAACTCCATGTTGCTGGGATCACATCTTCACATTCCTGAGACCTTTGACCTTTGGGCTGTCCTTATCTCTTATTTTCAGATACAGAGATTAGGAAAACTTGGAAGTGGGTAAGCTTTTCTCAGTAAATTAGTTGAGCACCTAGAACATTACTTTTATTTTAACTGTAGCTTGAAAGTTCAACAGGTTTTTGTTCCTTTTTAAATATATTTTATTCCATCCATTGTATCGAAAACATTTCCATATATGTTCCTCCTCTTGAAAAAGGCTAAAAAAATCAAAATTACTATTATATATGTTAATACAAAGAGCCTGCTGTAATTTCTTGAAGTCCTTTCCAATGGTGAGGTTAATTAATCATTGACTTTAAAACCCAGCCTTTCATCTGAGCACTTGGGAGGCAAGAGGTAGGAGGATCACTGTGAGTTCCAGGCTAGCCTGGGACTACAGAGTGCCAAATCATCAGAAAAATAAATAAATAAACTTTGTTGGGTGTGGTGGTCAATGAGTGCTTTTAATTCCAGAACTCAGGAGGTAGGAGGATCCATGGAGTTCCAGGTCAGCCTGGGATAGCCAACCTCAAAAAAAAAAAAAGAAAAAAAAATCGATTTGTGGGCTGGAGAAATGGCTCAGCAGTTAAGACTCTTGCTTTTAGAGCCTAACAAGCTGAGATCATTTCCCCAGTGACCAGGGAAAGCCAGATGTGCCAAGGGTCGCATGCATCTGGAGTCAGTTTGCAGAAGCTGGAGGCCCTGGCAAGCCCATTGTCTCTTCTTTGCAAATAACAAAATATATTTTTAAAAATTCCATTTGTTTTTTAGGGATAATACAGTGACTTTGGTAGGAGCTAGTGTGTGTAGACCAAAATTTGCCAATTACTCTGCATATGTTGCTAATGAAGCTGATGATACAATTTATTATCTTTACAATTCTGAGCCTTGAACCCAAGGCCTCCTTTGCACTGTGCCACCAGCCTTCATCCCCAGGACTGGGCCTTCCCACTTAAAAAAAATCACAAAAGCTAGGTACAGTTTCTTTCTAACCAGCTAAGATATCTTAATGTACAAGTAGTTTAAATACTGACAAAAGGTTTTAAATTTTTTTTCTTCCCTTAATTAGCACAGCTCATACTTTCTTTTCCTGGGAGTAGGGTGGGGAGGTTATGGATAAGGGAGTGGAAAGGGAGGGGCAGGAGAAAGTATGTTGATTTTTGTTTTGTTTTCTTTGTTTTTGAGGTAGGGTCTTGCTCTAGCCCAGGGTGAACTGGAATTCACTATTAGTCTCACAAGTGATCCTGCTGGGATTAAAGGCCCACACCACCAAGCATAAATATCATAATATTTGCAACTTATTTCAAACACTAACCAAGTAGGAGACATTGCTAGGACTTGGGATTTTACCAGCTAAATCAGTGCCTCTCAACAAATGCACTTTTCATTGTTCTGCAATCTTAGAACCAGATGCATGTTGTACTCCTCTGTTACTACAACAAAATACTCAAGTCTAAGTACTTTATGAAACACAAATTTATTTCCTCCGGTTCTAGAGTTTGATCAAGGAGCTTCAAAGTCTCACTCCAGCCCAGGTGGGCCCTTACTCATGCAGTCAGCTTGCTTCAGCCTCCACTCCATCACCAGCAGTGCCGCCAGGTGTTGTCCACACACAGCCTCCTCTGGGGCAGTGGCAGTTCCCAATGGAGTCTCCTAGGACCAGATCGTGACCCTAGCAATACTGTCACACTGGCAACAGCTGGACATGGGGCAGTCAGACTCCTGAGTCCTGTGCACTTCTTTACCAGCATGACGTGTGCAGCTTCGTCAGGCAGGGGAGGTGGAGAACCACTGCACGCAGGATGGGGCCTCTCTTCATTTCTAGGGGCACTGGTGAACACTCCAGTGGTTAATCTTGTTGACTGGGCTGGCCATGTGGCGCCCACATAGTTGGTAACACTTCATTTCTGTTTTATATTTGACCAAATTTGGGTCATTCCTTCAGTACCTTACCCAAGACTTCTCCATTGTCCTTTTTGTGCAGAAGCACGGGAGACTCGCAGCCCTCACCATGGTACCAGGTGTTAAACCAAATGCTAGGATCTGCGTCAGTGACCTGTCGAGCATATGCAGATCACCTGCAGCTGTGGTGACTTATGTTCCTCAAAAAACACTGGAGTCTTTACACACAAAGTGACATACTATGCACCAAGTCCCCAGTCTAAAGAGAAAAGGTGTCACTAACACCTCAGTCTGCTCTGGAAATAACTTCTACTAAAGACTCGTAGTCAGCATAGTCCTTCAGTGACTGTATCAGCTCATCCAGAAGACAGTCGCCTTGCATGAAGGTTTCAAGATCATACAGTGATTTGTTGATTCTGTGATCTGTGACCCGGTTCTGTGGAAAATTGTATGTTCTTATTTTCTCTGACCTTCCTCTAGTTCCAACCTAAATTAAAAAAAAAAAAAGGAAAGAAACAAAAGGGTGTGTATGAGATGCTTTTAGATGCAGAACATCACACACCTGTGTCAGCATAACAGTGTCTTAAACACTGTGCCTCCCCAATGACATAGGAACAGGATAAGAGAAAAGAATCCATATTCAGACACTACTATTTGAATCATGTCTCTAGTACTTCAGTGGTCTTTGACCTCAAGTCTGCATTTGAATATTCTCATCTGCAAAGTAGTGTTACACAATGATCATATATACAGAGAACCTGGAAACTGATTGATATTTAAATAGTAGATACATACATGTGTACGTTTATATATTTTATTTATTTGAAAGGGAGGGAGAGAGAGAGAGAATGGATACACCAGGGTCTCTTGCCTCTGCAAACTCCAGATGCATACACCACTTTGTGTATCTGGATACTGGGGAATTGAACCAAGGCCAGCAGGCTTGGCAAGCAAACACAACTTGCTGAGCCATCTCCCCAGCCCATGTTCATATTTTATATGTACATAATCCGTGTAATTAATAAAATCATCTTGCAGTGACAAGGGATGAGCATTAAGGCAGTCTTAAAAGGACCGTGTACGATGTAAAAATAGCAACCAGAAACTAGGCATAACTTGATTCTCACTTTTCTTCCTTCCATTATTCCAAAGGACTAAAACTGAATGAGGACTCAATATGTTGGGTGTTTTTTTTTTTTTTTTTTCATACTTTGGCAAAGTACTGAGAAAATATATATTAACATAAAAACTGAGGATGTTTAAGCATTTCTTAAATTCAACTTTACCTGGATTTTTTTTTTTTTTGAAAGGAGAGAGAAAATGGGCACACCAGGGTCTCTTGTTACTGCAAATGAAATCCAGATGCATGTGCCACCTTGTGCATCTGGCTTAAGTGGGTCCTGGGGAATCAAACCTGGGCTGACAGGCTTTGCAAGCAAGCACCTTTAACCAGTGAGTCATCTCTCCATCACTTACCTGGATCTTTCTAGCACTGGATCTTTTGCTTGTCTCTTCCTCCAGATGCATGCTGTACAGTTTTGCACGTAACTTTTTCATAGCCACTTCTTTATTTTTCAGTTGAGACCTCTCTTGTTGGCATTCAGAAACAACACCTGAATAGTGTCATGAAAATTAAAGAGTTAAAAAACCTTCTTTATTTATTATCAGGAATATTTCTTTACCTTCTTAATCCTTTTTATTTTTTATGAGAGAAAAACAGAACTCTAAAATAGAGAAGAGTTTGGTGTTCTTATAACTCCCCTGGTTAGCGGGAACTGACTATTTGGGATCAGTCACAGGTCATTTATTCTTTTTTGGACAACTAGGGTGGACTAACCGAAGTTTACCACATGTGAACCATACTAGTCACACTTACAAAACACGGTTAGCTCTACTTCGCAGCACACCTGCTAGAACCACATCATTACAGTGTGATGATCTCTCCTATGCAAAGCTCTGCCTGTATGTATGTTTATGGGATGCAAGGTCAAGTTGTCCATGTTAACCTCTTCTACAACTACTGATTTAGTTTCTGATTAAGCTTTTTTTCCCTCCTAAGATAGAGTCTCACTCTAGCCCAGGCTGACCTGGAATTCACTACGTAGTCTCAGGCTGGCCTTGAACTCACAGCAATCCTCCTACCTCTACCTCCTGAGTGCTGGGATTAAAGGAATTTACTACCAAGCCAGGCTCACTAAGCATTTTTAAAAAGATCTAAATCCAGGCTGGAGAGATGGCGTAGTAGTTAAAGGCACTTGCTTACAAAGCCTGGCAGCCTAAGCAGTATGCACATGGAGCCAGATGCACAAAGTGGTGCATGCATTTGGAGTTTCTTTACAGAGGCAGGAGAACCTGGCACGCCCCTACTCACTCTCTCTGTGTCTTCATCTTTCTTTCTCTCTCTCTCTCTCTCAAATAAAATATATATTTTTAAAGGGCTAAATGTGTTTTAGAAGCCACTTGGAATGACTAGCCAACTAGACTAGCCATTATTTTCTCTTTATGGTGACTAATGTGGAAATTCCCTAGGCCCAGACCTTCTTCCTGGCTTTGTAATTAATTATCCTATATAGTGTCAGCTACAGCATTTAAATAAATCAAATAGTAACAATCTTCATATATTTCTTCGGTAACCTAGTCTTCAATTTCAGTGGAAAATGAGTCACTTGGGAAGGGTTTGAATGGAATGCTTCATGCTGAAATCCCCAAGGCCTACCTGTTGGCAGGTGCACTATTCGGACAGCACTGTCTGTGGTGTTGACATGCTGGCCCCCAGCTCCACTCGCTCTCTTAGTATCAATTCTCAAGTCTTTAGGATTAATCACCAGGTTAATCTACACAGAAGAAGAAAAGTTGGATTTTACAAAATTACATGTATTAATAAAGATATGAACTATCCATTTATTTATATATCTTATATAGAACTCATAAGATTTACAAGATTTCATTTTAAGAATAGACTACAGTTGAAAGGATGCTATTTTTAAGAATTTTTTTTCCTTTTTTTCGAGGTAGGGTCTCACTCTTGCCCAGGCTGCCCAGGCTGCCCTGGAATTCACTATGTAGTCTCAAGGTGGCCTTGAACTCATGGTGATCCTTTTACCTCTGCCTCCCGAGTGCTGGGATTAAAGGTGTGCGCCACCACACCCAGCGATTTTTCTCCTTTTTATATCATGCATATATTTATTATTTATGAGAGTGAAAATGGATGCACCTGGGCCTCTAGCCACTGCAAACTCCAGATGCATGCACTGCCTTGTGCATCTGGCTTTACCTGGGTATTGGGGAATCGGACCTGGGTCCTTTGTGGGCAAGTACCTTAACTGCTGAGCCATCTCTGCAACCCTTTTTTATTTCCTTTTAAGATGAGTGGGGAAATAATATAAAACCAAAATAACCCTCCTTAACCCTAAAATCTGGGCTCCTTTGTAGGTCACTCCCTTCTTTCCATTCAAATAGAAATTAGTTATAATAATATAATTAGTACAGAATTATTCCCAACTTCAAAAAGTTTAGCAAAGCAAAAGAATAATGGAAGCTCAAGTACAGAATGAGCTTTTTAGGTTTTATTGCTTTCTTTTTTAATGTAAACATTTTGGGCAGCAAAGAGCAAGAGGCCAAGAGCATACATTCAGTAGAGTAGGCGCTGGGATTCACAAGCTCTGCTCTATGAACAACTGGGGATGGCCTCCTGAATGCATGCCTGTAACCCTGCAGGAAGGACTGCACTATTCCCCAAGCCCTCTAGCACTCTAGGTCCCAGAGTGAGAGGACCCATGCACCCCAACCAGGGTTTCCTGAAAACTCCCACTGTCTCCGGTTGCTTAAGCCGAGTGACCTAGCCTGGATCCTGGTTACTTCACTCTCTCCCCAGCTCGTGTTCCTCCCTGAGATTTCACATAAAAATTACAACTAAAGAAACTCCATTAACCCTATTACATACTCAAATAGTAATTTTTCATTTTTCCCTTAAAATTAGTAATTGGATACCCTCAAACACCTGTCATTCATACTTCAGTTTTACAAAGTGCAAAATTGGGCTAGAAATTAAGAGCACTTCCTGTACAGCAAGCATAAGAGCCCGAGGAGGCCTAAGAGACTGTCTGCTCAGGTTCAAGTCCCAGAACCCACATAAAACAGATGGGCATGGCCACGCATGTCTGTCATCAAAGAAAGAAAGGAAAAAAAAACACAAGCCCCAGGATCACTAAGAGATTCGGGTCAAGGAAGAACCCGTGAAGAGCTATGGAGTGGGACACCCCGTGTTCCCTCTACCCTCCTCAGGCCAGCACACCCTGCTGCAAGCAAGCACACAGGACACCACATGGGCACATGCACAGGCCCACACCACACTTATATGCAAGAAAAATGAAAAATCTATTACTTTTGAGCAGAAGGGGAATGAAGGAAGATGCTGTCTAAGTGTTTTCTTACCAATCTACATAGAATCTGTGCTATGAAGATAGGTTACTCATTATGAACACTAACAATGCATTTTCAATGTAAAGGGACTAGGTTGCAAAGCAGCCATTGTTTTAAGTACTTAACCCTTGTATTAATACTATGGGGAGCCGGTCATCATGAAGACAACAGTCCACAATTCAGTATTGTCTCACATGAGAGTCTCATACTTTTTTTAAAAAAAAATTTTATTTATTCATTTTCAAGCAGAGAGAGAGAGAGAGAGAGAGAGAGAGAGAGAGAGAGAGAGAGAGAGAGAGGAGAGAGCGCCACTTCCTTGTGGGTCTGGCTTATGTGGGTACTGGGGAATTGAACCCGGGGCCTTAGGCACTGGAGGCAAGTGCCTTAACCGCTGAGCCATCTCTCCAGCCCCGAGAGTCTCATACTTTATGTTTGTAGTGGAGAAAAAGACAATGTAGGACCGGACCATTTAAAAATCTTCAATCCTTATCATCTTTTTGCAAAATTATATTTCTTGGACTAAATAAACACAAAGCTGAAACTTCATGGGGTCACGTGGAGTGCTGTTGCACGGAGAGAGGGGGCCTCACCTCAGTAGGCTGAGGCAGTATCGCCACCGTCATGGTGCTGGTGTGGATGCGGCCTTGCTTCTCTGTCCTGGGCACTCTTTGGACCCTGTGTACTCCTCCTTCAAATTTCATGTGCTTATAAGCTTCCGAGCCTCTGATGCTGGCAGAAGCATGCCTAAGACCACCTGAAAAATATGAAAACTAGGTTTTGTTTTGAGGTAGGGCCTCACTCTAGCCCAGGCCGACCTGGAACTCACTCTAAAGCCCCAGGCTGGTTTTGAACTCACAGTGGTGTTAAACGTGTGTGCCATGACACCCAGTTGGTATTCAGTATCTTTTTTAAAAATATATTTTCATTTACTTATGAGAGAGAAAATGAATGGGCATCCCAGGGTCTCTTGCCACAGTAAATGAACTCCAGGTGCATGCAACACTTTGTCCATCTCTCTTTACATGGGTAACTGGGGAATCCAACCCAAACAAGCAGGCTTTGTAACCAAGTGCTTTTAACTGCTGAACCATCTCCAGCCCAACTTCAATTCTCTTATTCATATATATATATATATATATATATATATATATATATATTTGAGAGAGAAACAGAGATAGCATGGGCATGTCATGCCAGGAACCCGTACTACTGCAAACTCCAGATGCATGAGCCAGTTTGTGCACCAGGTGCTTTAGGTGGGTACTGGGGAATCAAACACAGGATGTTCTACTTTGCAAGTAAGAGCCTTTAACCAGTGAGCCATCTCCGCAGCTCCAGTATCGTACTGTAGAGTCTTTATATCCAGTTAAGAAATGGAGGGACTCTGGAGCTAGGGAACTGACATCAATGACACAGCTAGAAAAACACTTACTGAGACAGTCTCAAGGTATCCCAAGCTTGCCTTGAACTCATGGCAGTCCTCCTGTCTCAGTCTCCTAAATGCAAGGATCGTCAGAGGGAGGCCCATACCCAGCCAGTGTTAAAACTTACTAGTCAGTGTTTATTGAATGATGATTAACATACTTTTTACAGACCATTCAAAAGTAATGTTTGCATTTAAAATTATTAGGCAAGGGCTGGAGAGATGGTTCAGTGGTTAAGGTCCTTGCCTGCAAAGCCTAAGGACCCAGGTTTGATTCCCCAGTACCCATGTGAAGCCAGATACACAAGGCAGCACCTGTGCCTGGAGTTCATCTGCAGTGGCTGGAGGCCCTAATATACCTATTGTCTGTCTGTCTGTGTCTCTCTCTCTCTCTCTACCTGCCTCTTTTTCCTAAACAAATAATATTTTTAAAAATTACTAGGAAACAATGAACTACTTAGTCCTCACACACAGGCTGCTATCACCACCTTGCCGACCCTTCTCCCAAGACTCATAAAGTCAGTTTACTGACCTATTTCACTTGGGAAGTAGTCCAGGATTTCAAAGTGCCATCTTTTAAAGGCAGCATATTGCTGATACATGTCAAACATCTCCGCTGTAAACAGCATTGCCTCCTGGCCTCCAATTCCTGCAGTGACCTCCAGGATCAAATCCCCTTCATCTGGCTCTTCTGAGGGAACCAAAAGTAAGATGATCTGTAAATACAAAAACATCACGTGCCTACAATGAATATTTAAAACATAACCCCAAAAGGCAAATGGTTAGATACAAGAATTTAAAATTTTAACCCACGTTTCTCTATAAAAATACTTTAACATTGCCATTTAATACTGTTTGACTATACTGTCAACTAGAAATGTAAAATGTACAACTTCCATAAAGTATTAATGTTACAGCTACATTATATATATGTAAGATTCATCAAAAATGTATAGGTTGGTTTGACTTTCTTCCTGGAGGTCTGATATGTTTGTATATAGGCTCCAGTTCCTAAGAATTACATGCTATTATAGTAGGACATTCTATCACATGTAGAATGCAAAACAAAGATTCTCTCCTTTTGAAACTCAGCACCTAGTATGGAAGGAAAACAAGCTTACTCAAATTCCTACTATGGAAAGGAAAATTGTACTTTTGAAACTCTAGGACAGATAGAAAGATAAAGTCATATTCCTGCTCCTAAGGAGCTCGGCCTTTTCAGAAAATAATAATGTGACATTTGTCTTCTGAAAGCATTACTGTCTTTTCAGCATGGTGATGGTAAGACTGCAGGAAGCATGCAATCACCTGATCAAGAAACCCCTTTCTTGGCAGTGGGAATCACCTCACAATGCAGGCACATTACTAGAACATCACATAGCACACATTCATTAGAGAGCAGGTTTTAACAGTTATTTTCAACAAGGTGAAAAAATGTTAAAAAAAAAAAAAAACCAGGTGATTCTACATAGTACAAGGCTGGTTACTTCGTGGGTTGTTTCTACAAGCTGCTGATAAAATGCACCAGGAGAAATGGCATAGATGACTTACTCTGCACACGCACACCATACCTGATGCTTCAGCTGGGTTATTTGTTTTTTACACAATGCTATTTCATTTTCTGCAAGTTTCTTTAAGTCTTCATTCTCATCTAAGAAAAAAGCAGCAATTAAGGTTTTCTTAATGTAAAATTGCCAACAGCCTTCAAGTTTCTAAGTTTATTGTTATGGTAGCCAAGGGAAAAGTAAAATGTCTCTCATGTCCTTTTAATAAATGTCATTAATTAAAAGTGGTATTTGGGGTTGGGGCGATGGCTCAGCAGTTAAGGTGTTTGCCTGAAAAGCCTATGACCCGGGTTCAATTCCCCAGTTTAAAATTATTACCAGCTTTACCCATGTAAAGCCACATGCAGAGAGGCATGTGCATCTGGAGTTCTTTTGCAGCACTGGAGGCCCTGCCACGCCTATTCTCTGCCTTTCTATCTCTCTGCATGCAAATAAAATATTAAAAAGTAATATACATCTGTTTTCATAGATATGTAGCTATAAATTATTCCTGATAACAAAAGAAAATATGAAACTAAAAATGTCTCAAAAGTATATAAAGAAACTAAAGCTTTCTATATTTCCACCTCAATAAAATAGTCACATTAATAAACTTTTAGAGTTTCAATTCAAGCTATACAGAAATACATGAATGCATTTAAGTAGTTAAGACAGCCAAGAAGGGGAAGGTGTCCACCACTTAACATGCACTATTTTTGAAAAAGTGGACAGTTACCGTCTTTGTATATCCTTAGTCCTGAGTAAGCATCCACATGTTTACACAAAGATTCTTCTTTCTTTGCCTGTGTCAGTAGTTAGTGAATCTCAAATTTTCATTTTTTTTCTTCTTGGTTTCTCAAGGTAGGGTCTCACTCTAGTCCAGGCTGACCTGGAACTGACTATGTAGTCTCAGGCTGGCCTTGAACTCACAATGATCCTCCCATCTCTGCTTCCTGAGTGCTGTGATTAAAGGTGTGGCAAATTTTCACTTCTAACTTACAAAATATGCTGTTTTTTTCTTGATTCTGTGGCCATAAAAAGGAAAAAGAGAGAAGGTAAATTTTTGCTTGTGTTGGTCTTTTTTTTAAAAAACAAAAGTTACTTGAAAGACACAGAGAGAAAGAGTATGGTGGCACCAGGGCCTCCTGCCTCTGCAAATAAAGTCCAGACGCATGTGCTGAGTCATGCATTTGACTTTATGTAGGAGCAGAACATGGACCATCAGGCTTTGAATGCAAGAGCCTTTAACCACTGAGCCATCTCCCCAGCACCCCACCTACTTTTAATTTGCCATTTCTACCAATGTGTTGTTTTTTCAAGGTAGGGTCCCACTCTAGCCCAGGCTGACCTGGAATTCACTATGTAGTCTCAGGGTGGCCTTGAACTCACAGCGACCCTACATTAAAGTCATGATGAGTTTCTCTTAATTTTCTTTTCTAACTCGTAGATTTGTATTTGCCTCCTGTTTCATAGCACCGTGAATAGTATTCCTCATTGACATATTAAAAAAAAAAACTGTCACCAAGTTTCCTAAGTGACAAAAATAAACCTGTCACCCACTTTGCCATGTAGAAGTTGTTGGTTTCTTTCTGCCAACAAGATGAAAACAACCTTAGTGTTTGACAAACCCACCTTACAAAATGCCCCCAGCCTGCTTACAGTGTCCCATCTTTAAAGAGAATAGCACACGCCTTTAATCCCAGCACTTTGGGAGGCAGATGTAGGAGGATCATTGTGAGTTCAAGGCCACCTGAGACTAAGAGTGAATTCCAGGTCAGCCTGGGCTAGAGCGAGACCCTACCTCGAAAAACCGAAAAAGAATACAGTTATTTAGAGCATGATCTTTGGAGTCTGTCAATTCCCCAGTCCATTCCTTACAAACCATGCAGCCCTGAATTTTCCTACCCCTCTATGCCTCAAAAATTTCTCTTTTGTCCCACAGGGCTAATAACACTCACACCGCATCACTTGTTGTGTGCCCTGGACGAACAGTTCATCAAGAAAATCAAGCAAGCAATGCTTTGAGCAAGGCTGAGGTTCAATAAAAGTGAAACTGTTTTTATCTTTATTGTCATTTGTGTTACTCTGCAACACGTTTCCACCAAGTTCTTCCTTGCCTAGGTTTACTCATACATTTATATCTTGATGTCATTAGTCAGCTGTATTAATTATGATTAGCTCCCCCTCAAACTAGGTCGACTCAGTGCTCTGTAGATCCTCCCTACCCAGAGTGTGGCCCAGGGACCAACAGCTCCATCTTGGCGGTTTGCAGTAATGTCATGGAACCTGGCCACCTACACAGAAATGGGTGCAAATCAGCCAGGACACTGGCTGAAAATGTACACATTGTCTGCTAGGAGGGTGGGCAGCAAAGATCAGCCCCAGGTCTGGAGGGGGGGTGAGTGAAGGGCTTCCAGGTCGGAGTGACGAGGACCCGGGGTGAGTGGCCATGGAATGATGGAGAGAACAAGCGAGCTGGCCTTTACCATGCATGAAATTGGATCCCAGAAGGAAGGGCTTCCAGGTGGGAGGGACGAGGACCCAGGTGCAGAGCGAGCATGGAGGATCGAGAAGTGTACGCGAGGATGCACGGACTTGGATCCCGGAGGGAAGGGCTTCCAGGTGGGAGGGACGAGGACCCAGGTGCAGAGCGAGCACGGAAGGGTCGAGAACGTGCGGGCCGGCCCTTACCGTGCAAAAGGAGCTCGGTGTCGCGCAGCTCTCGCTCCTTGTCGCTCAGCAGCTTGGCGGCCGCCAGCACGTCCACCCCGGGGCCGCGGGGCTCCAAGCCGGCGCGGCGTTGCAGGAAGGCCCGCAGAGGCCCGCCCTGGGCGAACAGCTCGTCCAGCGCAGGCCCGCCGGAGCTCAGGCCCCGGAGGCCCCGGCCCGCAGCCCGCCAGGCCCGCAGCCGCCGGGCCGCAGCCCAGAGCGGCCCGCTAAGCATCCCGCGGGCGGACCCACCGCAGGTCTCGCGAGAACACGGGGCGACCCAGAACCCCGCCCCGAGCCTCAGCGGGAGCTTCAAAGGCTCTCTCGGAAGTGTGGGTGAGCACTTCCGGGAAACCACCAGGGAGAGGCGGGGCTAACGTGGAGGGCGGGGCTACGGCATTGGCCCCGCCCCTCGGCCACCTCCCACGTGCAGGCTGCGCTGCTACACGCAACCAAGGAGGACTTGGGCTCCTAGTCTAGGCTGGGAACTTCCGAGAACCCCCCACCTGCCGCAAGGTCAGAGGTGACAGCCCCGGAAGTCACCTGTCCCCAGTAGTAAGCGTGTGTTCACTCCTTTCTCTTCCTGCTGGTATGTGTCCCTTCCACAGATAAGTTCCTTTTAGTGACCGGCGTCTGCTGCAGCTGGCCACCTTGTGATATTACCGAGTAAGTCCACTTTCCTGCCCCTCAGTGATGTCATTGCTCACCTGCAGGTCCACTGGCACTTCCAGTCAGTGACTTTTATGTTGAGATGATGTCAGTGTGTGTGACACCAATCAGAACACAGCTAAACCTTCTGGAGGTGTTAGCACTAGGTTGCTCAAGGCCATGGTTTCAGTCCCCAGCCAATAATGAAAATAATAATAAAGACTTGCCTCAGGTAGCCATCCTCCTGAGAAATAATGTGTCTGTACCTTTAAAACACTTAGCTACAGGCCACCAGAGAAATAGATGTGAGAGAAGGAACAACAAAAAACAAGCCAATCTTAGCAATGCAAGTTTAAGAACTCCAATTAAAAAAAATATGTATTATTTATTTATTTGCAAGCAGAGAGAGGTAAGATCTGCTATAAACAAACTCCAGATGCATCAAACCACTTTGTGCATTTGGCTTACTTGGGTCCTGGGGTACTGACACCAGGTCGTTAGGCATTGCAGACAAGTGTCTTAACCGCTGAGCAATCTCTTTAACAATTTTGTGGACAGGGTCTGTTTACTCAGTGATTTTTCAGTGTCCAGTGAGCTGACATGCTGAAAACATTGCTGATTCTTCCTCCTCCTCCTCTCTCTCCTCCTTGAATGGCAGAGAATGGGGACTCTTAACAAGGTAAAAAAAGATCCTTCAGTCATCTAACCAACATTTCAAAACTTTTTTAAAAAATTGAGAACTATGATATGTCAACATGTTGTAAATTGGTCATATTACCATTGGGTTATATTCTTGTGTCCCCTATCCCCACCCCCATTCCATTAAGACCCTCCTTAATGGGTTATCAGTAATTACTGTGGGGTCATGAATACACCAGTAAGTCTTTGTGGTTGTGGTGGGGTAATGCCTCGGAGTACACCTTTCCACCCTATGGTTCTTACATTCTTTAAATATATATATATATTTGTAATTTGTAATTGTAATATATATATATATATATATATATATATATATATATATATATATATATATATATATATATATATTTGTAAGCAGAGAGAGACAGAGAGAGAATAGGTGCACCAGAGCCTCCAGCCACTGCAAACAAACTCCAGATGCATGAGCAACTCTGTGCATCTGTCTTTATTTGGGCACTGGGGACTTGAACTCCGGTCGTTAGGTTTTGCAAGCAAGTCCCTTAACTGCTGAGCCATCTCTCAAGCCCTTTTACATTCTTTCTGCCCCTCCTTCCAGTGTTCCCCAAGCCTCACTCAGCAACCTCTAATTTTCTGCTTGGATGAGTTCTGAGTCTTCTCAGTATCTATTGAAACTCTTAACTATAAAAATCTTAGGTATTGGAGAGATCGCTCAGTGATTAAAGGCATTTGTTCTCAAAGAAAGCTTGGCTGCCTGGGGTTCAATTCCGCAATACCCACATAAAGCCAGATACATGTATCTTGTCGTGTATAAGTGTGGAGTTCCTTTGCAGCATCAAGAGGCCCTGGTGTACCTGTTTTCTGTCTCCTTTTTCTCTCACCACTTGCAACTATATAAAAATATTTTGTAAAAATTTTAAAAACAATTTGGATTGTGTCTCCTATGCCTTAGCACTACAAGCAACAGCAGCTCAGTGAAAAGATGAAATGACCCTTCAAATAATAGAAAGCAAAAACACTTTTGCTACTTGATTCCGACTACCTCAATTCAGCCTTTTACTTTGTATATTTAAGTCACACTATGAAAATGTTTAGTTGTAAGAAAGAAGTTGAAACCCATTTTATTTTACTTGCAATCTGAGTATAGAATAAAACCATCAGGGGGCTTTATAGCCCTGTTAGGAGGTTATTTTGTGACAACAGTCACTTTGATCTGATTTTTTTGACCATTTATCAATGGTGGGAATATTTTGAACCCAACATGATAATAAATCTCTCCACTGCATCCTCAAGACATGTTATTTCAAGAATATATTTTATTTATAAAAGGTGCACAATTGTACTATACAATAACTTACAGGACAATTTAAATAATCCACCTCGAGTTTATTATATTCCTATAGTGTTACATCAGTGAGGAAACAATAACTTGTCTAAGATACATGGGTGAACTCCTTATTAGTTCAAAACATGTTAAGAAAATCAGTGTATTGAATATGTATTTTACAGTAATACCCATAGTTTCCCACAACATAGTTAAATGAAAACACCTGTTGTTTGATTTACTTTGAAAACCCAAATATACTGAGATACTTCTCAGTTTTCTTACATTAGCGTCATGCTTAGATTCTATGATATTGTAAAAATTCTAGCACTTTCAGGAAGTCTGTTATTGTACATAGATAAAATGATGAAGTAGATTCAAGGGAATAAAAACCCAGAAAAACATAGACTTGCAGGAAAAATAATTTGAATTATCCAATAATTTATTCATGTATAATTATTTTGGCATTACAAAATAACCAAGCATAATGCCTTTTCCATTCATGGACTCAAAAAATTTTTTGCAGTACTCTAATAAATATTGGTAGACTACAAAATATGTAGATAGATGACTATAATGAACATGGCAGTAAAAAATTATACATGTTCAACATGTTAAATTTCACAGAATCAACTGCATTACAATTCTTTTTTATATTTAGCAAACATCTTAAAATCATATACAACAAACATTGTATTTATGACAAATAGGATAAAGCCAGGGGGAAGCTATCAAGTATTTTACATTAGTTCAACATTGTACATATTGTTCAGTGGATGACATATAGAAAAGCACTAAACAAAATGATTAAAGAATTTCTTACTACGATTAGAAAGGCTAAAATCTTTTATACCCAACATAAGTGCAGAATTTAAGTATCTATGCAGGTTATTTGAGGGAAAAAATCACTCTCACTTGTATTAAGTGAATATTCCCGCAAACACTCATTTGGAGTTTATACCATTTCGTTTCTTAGTTCACCATGTGTTTCCTAGAAGTCTTTTAATGGCACCTAAAATCAATGCTTAGCAATCTGCTCAGATGCTGTTGCTCCGAGTCAATGTTCATGGTGTTTACCTCCAATGCACTCTCTTTCAAAATGAATCATTTTAGAGCAGAGGCTTAACCTAAGAGGCAGTGCATTAGCCGGGAGATCAAGGTCACCATCCACTGCAAAGGGAAGCCGAAAACTCAAGAGATTCTCATGAAATGGTTGTCATACAGGTGGCTGTGCCTTTGATGGCCGTGTGATGAAAATGGTGCTATTCCTTCCAAACCCCCCCAAACTCCTTTTCCTTCATAAGAAAAACAGACAAAGAGAATTCCAACAGAGAAATATTATTTTTAAAATGGCAGGCATTTCCCCCTCAAGTTTGTCAAGGTCCTGAAAAAAAAATATTGAGAAAAATCACAGCTCAAAGGAACCCAAGGAGATGTGGCAGCAAAATGTAATAGAATCGGTTCCTGGGACAGATGATATTAGGTAAGACTGAGGAAGGCTGAAGACTAAGTCAACACTGTTCATGATTAGTGACTAGCTGAGCCCAGAGGTGGGGGAGTATATGAGGTTTTCTTGCACTGTCTTTGCAATTGTTCTATAATTCTGAAAGTATCAGATTTAAAAAAAATAATGAAATTTTATGAAAACATGCCCACTTTTATCAAATATTCTTTGTTTCATTGTAAATTTGAAAAAAATCACACTGCAATCATATTTAAGATGATGTTTTCTGTGGTCAGTGTTTATGAACTTAGCTTTAGCTTTGTCAGCCTTATGGCTTACACGGTAATTGTAAATGACTTGATTGTATATTGTTTGTACCCTTGGAATAAAGTTTCATTATATATCTTTCTTCAAGTATGTGTGGCGGGGACTGTGATTGGAAGAAATACTTCTAGACTGTGGGTTTCATGGGATGTTGATGAACTGAAAATAGTGATTTTTGAATCACTGAAGAAAGCAATGATATTGATATGACCCTTCACATTAAAATATGATTGGTTGTATTTTGGGTTGCATAATTAGATTTTAGATATTAAAGTATGTTTGTGAAAAACACGAAGAAGGGGAAAGGGATGGAGAGGAGGGAAGTGGGGGAGAGGAATGACGGAGAACAGAGAATAATGACATATAGGTAGGAGACCTAACATAATGAAATCCATGAGTTTGGATGTTAACCCAAAAAATTAATTGCACAGAAAAATATGGAGAAAGTGCATTAAAATTATATTGCATATCGACATTCCTGAAAACTCTTGATTACTATTGTGATGAACACTGATAAAATATTATGTTCAACATGACTATTTCCATGTTTTTTTACTTAATAATCATGGCCATCCTGCAAATTAATTTTTCTCATTTGCAGGTAAATAGAGTCAGAAAGCATAAATAGTTGTCCACTATGACAGGAAATATAAATGTAACTTACAATCAAATTTGTCACAGGATTGCTTGGATTGCTTTACCCTCTACTTCACCTGTGACTCTGTGGTCCCACTTTTACATCACTCAGCGTCATATGTGGTATCATTTTAATGCCAAATAAAGAGCTAGTTCTTCAAAAAGGACACGTTCCCAGCCCCAAGACTGTCATTTCTAATTATTTTCAAAGCTGGGAAGATGTGATGATAGGTACAAACCAACAGACTTAAAATTCTGAAAATGTTACAAGAGGAAAGGACACATTTTAAGTTGTACGTATATTAAAATATTCCATTTGGTGACTGTCATCAGTACTTAAGTTCACACCTTCCCCAGTTCATCTTAGAACTTTGTCATAGACAGATGAGTCCCAACAGAGACCTTACCAGTCAGGGCAGCATTGTGTCTTTCATGGGGCTTTCACTATGGGGTCAAGTTCTGGAGTAGGCTCTTAAATTATGTGACTGGATAGGACTAGACTTATAAGAGAAATGAGTTTTCATAATGAGAGGCATTCGTGAATCCCTACCCCTCCTTGAAGAGCTCATGGAAGGTAAAGGTACCGGGCGAATGGGGAGACATTCATCTGTAGTCACTGGTAAGTTGCCCATGCTTCAGAAAACAGCCCCTCACCCATGGGCATGTAAGCAACTCTAATTAAACTAGTTGGTTCATGAAGAACACATGAAAGTAAAGGGGAGTTTGTTGGGAAGAGGAAGAGGTTCAGTGGGAGCCAGAGGAGGGCAAGAGAGGGCAGTGGGATCTTATGATCAGAACACATTATACACGTGGATGGGAATGTCAACTATCAATAACCAATTCAAACATTAAGAACAGCACTGTTTTTCAAATTCAGGAAAATCAGATCTGGTATTTGGAAACAGTATCCAATTGCTCTGGGAACTGTGTTGCAAGAATATTGTTTCACAGAGTTCTCACGTTTGAGGTTTTTTTTTTTTTTTTTTTTTTTTTGAGGTAGAGTCTCACTCTAGCCCAGGATGACCTGGAATTCACTTTGCAGTCTCCAGGTGGCCTTGAATTCACTGTGATCCTCCTACAGCTGCCTCCTGAGTGCTGAGATTAAAGGTATATACCACCATGCCCGGTGAGTTTGAGTATTTTTTATTGACAAATATTTGTAGTTGTAGCAAGTGAAGAGTTGTTAAAATGTTTACTGCACACTGTCTCCTCGGGAGAGCACTAAACACTGATCAGACACGTAAAAAAAAAAAAACTGAAAAGAGGAGTCAAATATATGTACTTGGAAAATATACCAAACTGTCGATCTAAACAGATGGGCAAGAAAAGTTTTTGGAACTATCTTTAACATTTTTTCAAAGTAATTTGCTAACATATCATTCTTAAATTAGTCAAAATTTATGTTGTATAGGGTTCTATGGATAGGCATTTTCTCTTTTTTAAAAAATGGAGGGTTTTTTAGAGGTTACTATTTTCCTATCTTCTGATTATGTTTTAAGTTTCTTCCTTTTACATTTTTTTTTCATCAAGCACCTGGTATTTTGTATTTGTTGCAAGTGATTTGCCATAATTACAATATGACTTTTTTTGAATCGAGTTATATAAAAATGCCAATTAAAAAACAGCTATTATTTTAAATTAACTTAATGGGGAGAAGTGTGTATTTGCTCACAAAAAATAAACATCATTTACTTATTTCTATCCTCCTTTTCTAATTCTAAGCTATTGGTTAAACATAACACATATTTTACACTAATAAGCATTAAAAACTACTAAGAAACAACCCATACACCATGACCCACTACCAGAACTGGTGATAGAGAAATGTATTAGCATTTTTTAAAAAAGAGACTACACAGTGGCCTTGGATTCTTTACATTTCCCAATTTCAATATCAAAATCCTGTTTTGCTCATATTCCCAGGTGCCTGTCAGAGCATCTACACTTTGGGTAACATCATAAGTCCCAGAATCAAGAATCCATCTGTTGACAGGGTGATCTCTGAACAAGACATAAATGGCTGAGGAAATCGCAGGCTCCAATCCCTCCATGTGTATAAAACATATATATATATATATATATATATATATATATATATATATATATGATATATATATCATCTACTTTTCTTTCTGTTATATCTATGCCTATTGTCAGGCACACTAGAAAGTGCATCAAACTGTCTGTGCACATCAGCAGATTTTAACAGTAGACAATGTTATCTTGGCAATGTGAAACAAAACGTGTTTCCTTGAAAGTGCTAGCATGTCCCCAGGGAGGAACTAACTTTCTAGGAAACAAACTCTAATAAAGCAAATCTTGTGTGCTCTTCTAATGGTAGCGTAGACACCAGATGATGGCTGTTTTTGTTTGTTTATTATTAGCTCTGTAACATAAACAGAAGAAATCATACCATACTTTAAAAACTGGCAGAGTTGCACTTACACTCAAAACTTTAAAAAGTTCGGACTTAATCAACACATCTTCCCCATTAAGATTTTAGCACAGCAACCCTCACATAGCATGGTTAACAACATGGTTTGTGTAAATCTGCCTAGAATCTGTATCTATCAGGTTTCAAAATCCCATGAAATCCATACTCTATAAATACCCAGCTCTTTATAAAAGCCCTCATCTTTAACATTTTTGGTAAAATATTAAACATATTGTCAAACAGACAATTCATCTAATAGACCCAAGTATCTTATAAAGATAGTTTATGACTAGCAGGTCACAGTCATACATAGTAACAACAAGAATATAAAGTACATTTGAAACGAATGACGCATGCAGTGTCGTATTAATATTACATATCTTCTAGTCATTTGCACCAATTCATTGTGCCTCGAACACATGAACACATATGGCATTATACCATGTATGCATACATATCATCGTAGCATAATAAACTCATACTAATCAAGGTAAAATGAAATGATTTCAGAGCAATAGAACTTTACAATACAAGAGATGATGCTTTAGCTCTTCTTTACTCTTTAGGAAAAAATATGACTTTGTAAACATCTTCATAGCTATCTTTATTTTTTCAACATATTATTGAAAACTACTCAAATAGTAAATATCTATGTGACATGGATAAAATACGTCTCAACACAGTAACACTTTTGGGAAAAAAACAGGAATTTGTTAAAAGATGATTAATATAAATATTTTCTATCTTGCATTTTAACTACATTTTTCATAAATAATGTATTTAAAAAGTGCTGAGTATGGTAGGATAGTCAGCAACGCCGGTGTAAACAGAACATTTTATTTTCTACTCTGAATTTTTTTTTCTTAAAATCCCATTTTGTCAAACACTGCAACAGTTAAAATATTTGCATAGGGAATAGATAATAGCCCTTTTAATCATATCTCCTGAATTCTACATAAGTTAGAAAACCATAGTCACTTAAAAAAAAACAATTCTTGAAATGTTTTAGGTTTATGGAAAAAGCAACTTAAGATGCCAACCTTTCAAGTAAAAGAAATTTAAAATGAAAACTCCAAACATGCTTATTTAAAAATGTTTAATAAATTAAAAAATGAGAGGTAGTTAAAAGTGACAAAGAAAACCTATAATTTTAATATCATCCTTAATATAAGGCCAGTATTCTCAGTGGATATAAATCTTTTTAAATCTTTCACGTCAGGTTACTCAATATTATATTCATTCAGTTTAAGATTAAAAAAAATAGTCTCCAGGGGATGGTAATAGTCAAATGTAAGACCTTGATATAAATATGACACAGATTTGTCTTACATTTTTGTGCACAGTGGGAGATTGTTTTGAAGAGAAGTTTGTGCCAATTCCAGGCAGGTATTTCTTGTAAAGAGTTAAGGTATGACTATAAAAAATAATAAGGCAGCAAAAAGATTTGAGCACTGTACTGCCTCTTAACTATGGGTGAGAATTAGTAGTTTGGTTTTGATATTTGTAAAATAATTCATTCTTAAGATATACTATGTGAAGACAGTTAGGGTCTGATGTAGAACATTTTCTTCGTAACCCTTTATAAAACGTTTCTTAGTTAAAAACATAGGGTTTCACTGGATTTCACCTTTGAGGACAGCCTGTCACATGACAGATGCTATTCATCCAGATGTTCTTCTGTGCTGTATGTCGGCATTCTGTTATTACATCTTTTCCTTTCTTTTTCCCCAAGTGAGATGTCAAGCTTATTATTTTTCTTGCTGAAGTACATAAGTTTACACAACCATTTTAGAACTGGATAGCCAGTCTTTAATAAATTAATTACAGTATCAGACATCTGATATATACATAGATTCATTTTCTTCTATTACAATTAAAAACAATATCACTCTTTGATTTGTCAATGAGATACAATATCTTCAAGTTATTTTGTGCTTTTTAAACTCTTCTTATTATTGTTATTGTCTTTTAAAACATAACAAACTCTTCTGTCACAAAAATGCCACAATTTTGGCAGTGAACAACCAGAGGAATCTCCCATCAGGATTTTTCCAACAAAGATAAGTAGCTCTTTTTTTTTCATGTACAGAAAATTGGTTTCAAAATTAGTGTACTGAATATAGTAGATAGCAGGATTAATACCATAGTTACATTTTTTAAAAAATTGCTTTTTTGTATCAGATTATATTTAAAAAATGCAAACCACAGCCATTTTTGGCAATTATTTCTACGAGACCATATTGCACAAAAGTCCTTAAATACAGATATATAAGTTATGCTATTGGGTTAAATAGTACAACATCTACGTGGCAAATGAAGCAGGTGTTCTTGGCACATGCGGTCTCAGGATTTACATGACGAGACTGCTCACAGAACTACGAACACAGTTTGCTTGCAAGTAGATAGAATGATGTTGAATAAAACAAACCAATATTTTGGCAATTCATTGTTTTTCATGTAGTCATTTTCCTCCAAATGTTATCATGGAGAACCTCAATAAAGATGGAACAAAGACCTTAACAAGGTTGGTGTTTTCACAGTAGCCTGAGGATGTCAAGCTGTAGTTCTCCAGGGACTCAACCTCTGATGTTATTTCACTCCTCTCATTTCCCATCCCAGCCCTCTGAAATAATTTTTATTTTCTTTTAAGTGAAAATTAAGAATCAGAAGAAGAGCCAGCAGTACTTTCAACAAATGACTTATAAATCTGAGAGTTCAAGAACCTTGGGAAAGAATCTCTGTGCATGAGAGTGTAGATCTGAAGCTGGGCATCCTCGTACATGTGGGGATCAGGATCCAGCAGATTTCTGTTGATCACCTCTCGAACCCGAGAATCCAGGCTGACCTAAAAAGAAAGGAGAGCAGACTCATTAAATAATATATTTTTTCCCAAAAGGCCTCAATAAAGTAACTGTAGGCTTATAACATTTCAGAGAGACTGACTTCAAGGAGCATACTCAACAACCTTTTTGGGCTGGAGAGATGGCTCAGCGGGTAAGGCACTTGTCTCCAGTGCCTAAGTCCCTGGGTTCAATTCCCCAGGACCCACATAAGCCAGACCCACAAGGTGGTGCCCTGGTGTGCTCTCTCTCTCTCTCTCTCTCTCTCTCTCTCTCTCTCTCCCTCTCTCTCTCTCTGTTTGAAAATGAATAAATAAAAAAGCAACCTTTTCATAGGCTGAAGATTTTTATGATTTATTTTCCCTTCAAGTGGATTTACCCTTCAAGTGGATTAAACAGAAAAACCAAACACACACACACACACACACACACAAATCCCAAATACTTTTAAAATGGAAATTCAGCTCACAGATATCTAGACTTCTTTGGATTTATCTTTTCCATGCATTTATTCAAGAGCCTTTGAAAATTTCAATTCTTTAAAGTTCCCCCCTTGCCCCACCAAAAAAAATCAGTCAGGCGTGGTGGCACATGCCTTTAATTCCAGCACTCAGGGGGCAGAGGTAGGAGGATCAATGTGAGCTTAAGGCCAGCCTGAGACTGACTTCACAGTGAATTCCAGGTCAGCCTGAGCTAGGGAGACCCTACCTCAAAAAACCAAAAAGAAAGAAAAATCAGAACACTTTGGCAACTTCGTACAAATTGACTGGCAAAGAAGGAAGGAAGGTAGAAGAGGGGAGACGAGGAAAGGGGAGGGGAGGGGAGGGAAGAGGTCTCTGACAAAAGTTTACACGCGTGTCAAATGCTGATACTCATTCGTCTCATATTCCAACAAGTCAAACTATGTCAGAAGTCGGAGAAGAGGATGTGGAAGGGACAGTGTCTTTTCAGAGGTGAGACAGATATTAGTAGGAATTCAGAAAACCCATTAAAATAATCAGGGCTGTGTCACTTGAAAAGAGTATAGAAATAAAATTCAGGAACTGCTTGTCACTGCCCCCCCCCCATCAAATGCTAAATTTATTAGGATTCCGAAGGACATGTTAGAAAGAGAATTAGGGACAAGTAAATAACCACAAGCTCATGGTTGTAGAAACAGAGCCAAGCTCGGTCCTGAAGTACAATATTCATAAAATTCTAGGAATGCAAGGGGTCCTACCAAAGAAAGAGGGAAAATAAGGCACACGAGACAAGACAAAAACAGACAGTCCCGTCTGGTTCCAACTCTAACCCTATGTTGAACAAGGAGTTGGGCACTGTGATCCACAATGAATTATCTCATAGCACAAACAGCCTTTCTTATTTATGCAAAAAAATTCTCATAAGCATTTTGTGACAGCCTTCTTTTGTTTCTGGTCTCTTTACCCATTCGGCATCTGGACCACAAGGAGTCTGAAACCTACTCTGAATGAAGGGACTTTCTTACCATCAAGCATCCCTAAGTTTCTGAGCTCTCTAGGCCTTATGCCCAAGGGCAGGAATTTGTCAGAAAAAGTGATCCAAAATCAATTTCTTCCGTTTAACTCAAGCAACTTTCAAGTATTTTTAATTTTTTGTCTTTATTCCTCTTTCAAGCAATATTTTATTTTATTTTTGAGGTGAGATCTTGCTCTAGCCCAGGCTGACCTGGAGTTCATTATGTAGTCTCAGCGTGGCCTTGAAATCACAGTGTTCCTCCTACCTCTGCCTCCCACCCAAGTGCTGGGATTAAAGGTGTGGTATGTGTCACCATTCCCAACTCAAGCTACTTTTAAAAATACTGTTTTTACTTGAGAGAGAGAGAGAGAGAGAGAGAGAGAGAGAGAGAGAGAGAGAGAGAGAGAGAGAGAGAGAATATATGGGTGTGCCAGAACCTCTTGCTGCAGCAAACAAACTTCAGACACATGAGCTATATGAAGTCATCATCAACTAAAAGGTAATAAAAAGTGTAGTTTTGTTGCAAGCTGTTTATTTTATGTAAAACACTTTCTTGTGTTTGTATTCAATAATAAAATATTGACATTGGAGTTTAAACTATTTCATCTTATTCTGGGGTGTGGTGTCATGATGGGATGAAGCCTTTCCAAACCTACTCCCCTGGTTCATTTGTAAATCCAAGAGAACTTTTTGCTTCAGTAGAGAAGAAAATCATATTAGTGATCAAGTAAAGAGGATCTTTACTTCTTTTTTTTTTCTTTCGATGTAGGGTCTCAACTTTAGCCCAGGCTGACCTGAAACTCACTGTGTAGTCCCAGGCTGGCCTTGAACTCACAGAGATCCTCCTCCCTCTGCCTCCTGAGTGCTGGGATTAATCATTTACTTCTTAATAGGATAATTTAATTTAGTGTAATGGGTGCTTGTCAGTAGACAAAATCATAAATTTACCTTGACACAAAGTAACTTGGATTATCATGGGCCTTGAATCCTCTGTGTTTAACTTTCTTGAAAGTTAACATTGAGAATATTGTATTGTAAACGATACCACTGAACACAGTAATCTATGACAATAATGCATTTTCCATTTCCTTTTGAAAAATAAAATATTTACCTGGATATCTGATTGTTTCTTTGAATAGATTGCCAGCCAGTCAATAGTATAGAAATGTCAAGTAACAAGAACACATCCCATGGATTTAACAATCTATAGATTCTACAGGTAGCATCTTGGTGCTTCAGAATGAAGAACTATAACACAAGGTGGTCAGGGAGGTTGCCAGGGTGGGCCAGAGCCACGGCCACTGTAGGACTTGGGTATGTTTAGATGGTCTTGTAGTTGGAATGGGAAACGTTCCCCATAGGTGTATATATTGGGACACTTGTCATCAGCTGGTAGCATTGCAGGGAAAGGTTGTGGGACCTTTGGGAGGTGCAGATTTTGTGAAGTTTAGAGCCTTTACTAGGAAGTTCAAACGTTGCAGGGCAGGGGAGTGAACTGCTAAGGGATGTGACCGTCCTTGTACTGTGACCTAGGAAGCTACCAATAAGGAGATGTGTACATAGCAGACCACATAGCTTCC